>RCUC01152374.1:0-53053 GCA_003697995.1 Taxidea taxus jeffersonii
ATTTCTTTGATCTTCTGGGGGAGGGGCCTGTTGTAGTGATTCTCAGGTGTCTTTGCCCCAGGCGGAGTTGCACCGCCCTTACCAGGGGCCGGGCTAAGTAATCCTCTCAGGTTTGCTTTCAGGAGCTTTTGTTCCCTGAACGCGCTTTCTGTAGAGTTCTGGAGGACGGGAATGACAATGGCGGCCTCCCAATCTCCGGTTCAGAGGAGCCGAGAGCTAGGGGCCCCAGTCTTCAGTGCGCCTTCAGAGAAAAGCGTTTAATCCCTCCAGTCTCCCTAGCCCACGTTTGCGCCGGAGACTGCGCGCCCGCCAACACCGCGGGCCCGCCGACACTGTGCGCACCCGCAGACCGCTCAGAGAAAATCGAGCGTAATCAGTCCCGTCTCACTGGCTTCTGGGAGCGCTCCGAGCTCACCCAGCCTGTGACCAAGCGTCTCTGTCTCTGGCAGAGTCCCACCTGGAGTCTCCGAACCCCATAGATCCCTGAGCTCTCCCGGGTCGGAGTCTCCCCGGATCTTGTGGGGACCCCTCTCACAGAGCACCGGCCAGTGCCACAGAGCACCGGTCCGTGTCACAGACCACTAGGAAATCTCGGCTCTGTCTCCGCAGCCGACTTCCCCGCTCTAATACCTGTGAGCTCTGCGACACTCAGACACCCCCGATCCTTCTGTGACCCCGCGGGACCTGAGTCCACGTTGTCCCCGTGAGGTCTTCACCCCAGTTTAGCCTCTGGAGCGATGTCCCTCCGTGGAGCCGACTTTTAAAAGTTCTGATTTTGTGCTCCGCCGCTTGCCGGGAGCCGGCCCCTCCCCCTGGGGTCTATCTTCCCGTCGCGTTGGATTCCCTTCTCCGCTGGTCCTACCTTTCAGAAAGTGGTCGATTTTCTGTTCCTAGAATTGTTGTTTTTCTTCTCTTCGATCTCCTGTTGGATTTGTAGGTGTTCGGAATGGTTTGATAGGCTATCTAGCTGATCTCCTGCTGGCTGATGTCGTCTCAGCCTCCTACTTCTCCGCCATCTTGACTCCTCCCCCTGTTTTTTACATCTTGATATTAACCTTTTATTCTTGGGATACACCATGCTTGGTCCTGGTGAGTAACAAATGTCATGTATTATAGGATTCATGTTATTTTTGTTGTTGTTGTTAAGATTCTCTTGCATGTCTAGTAGACACTTAAAAGTCATGAACTATGTCTGAGACTATCATAGATCCCCATACTGTCTGTGCAAAATACAGCAAGAAGACACGGACTTTTATCATTTATTCATCGGTAATGTCAGTGTGACTTGTTGGCTTATGAATCACATAGGAATTTTACAGTGTTTTTTTTTTTTTTTTTTTTTATGGGTACATTCTCATAATACAGACATGGACGTTGTCCTTGTTTGAGTTGCTGAAAGCAGACCCTGAGGTGAGGATCTGGCTATAGGTGAGGTCAGATAGGGCGTCTGGATGGCTCAGTCAGTGAAGCAGCTACCTCTTGGTTTCGGCTTAGTTCATGATCTCATGGGTTGTGAGATCCCCCTAAAGCAGGCTCTGCGCTTGGCGGGGAGTCTGCTTGAAAGAACCTCTTCCTCTGCCTCTCCCCCTATGCCCCCCAGCCACAATCTCTCAAATAAATAAATTGTGTAAAGAAAAAAATTATCTGAGACATGATCCCAGGTAGCGGGGGCAGGACTCAGAGACAGGGAGATAGAGAAAGCAGAAAAGCCAGGGAAGGGTGTACTGAGGCTGAGGGTATTGGTGTGGACAACCAGGGCACTTAATCCAGCCGGAAGCCCTCTCAGAAACATCTAGAACATTCCTGGGAAGGGTCCTGCAGAGAGGTGGAGAAGCACGTCCAGTGCTCACTGCTTGAGGCTGCCCTGAGGGCATGAAATGTGCTACTGACAGGCAGATGGAGAGCCCAGGACCTTGGCACCAGAGGCTCTCCAGGGAAAGTCGCACCATGATTTGGGAACCACTGCCAGAGATGAGCCCAGGGGATGCATAGCAGCATCAAATCAAATTGTCTGCTACCACCAGCATTCCCAAGCTGGTTTTTTCAAAGTTTAATTCCCCATTTTACGAGAGAGTTTTGCATCAGCGAAAGCACTCGTTAAGCATTCCCCAGCCAACTTCTGCCAAATTGTCTACAGACTCCACGGTGAAATGGTTCAAGTCAATGATGCAAAAGAAAAGAACGTTTAATGGAGAAAGTAGCCAGTTCCTGGCATGCCTTCATCCTAACATCCTGAGGTTCTGTCCCTGCCCACAGTTCTCTTTAAAATAGCTCCCATTTCCCCTCCCTATGTGCTGTGGTCCTACCACAGGCTGCCCCAGACCCTCAGCCAGCGCAGAGCCCCACCGGCCTCAGAGAAGCTGCCTCCCTCCACCCATCGCAGATCCTGCCCAGTCCCTGAGCTTTAGCCCCCTTGGTAGGGTGGAGGGATGAAATAATATCAGGAAAGAAAATGCGGCTTCAGTAACATACGTTACTTGATAATGAACCTGGCTACAGACTCAATAGCTGAGACTTCGGAATCCTGTGGGGATATCCCCAGAGTGCCATGGACATGTTCTCCCTGCCCCCAGAAGCCCTTTGTAGCATGCTATCCAAACATTAACTCTGGGTATTGATCAGCCCTCCTGGGAGTGCCCAGTGTGTACCTTTGTGTGTGAGGCACGGGCTCCAGATTATTCCTCTCTTGGTTCCATTTTTATAGAGTAATACCCAACACAGACAGCATCATTAAAAGAGCCCCTGCAATACCAGTCAATTAGCCCACCTGCATACCTACACGGCTTGTCCCCTCACTGCTGGAGGGCTCAGTATCAACCTCTCAGGAAAGGCTTTGTTGCCCCTCTTCCCTAAAAATAGCAAACTGTACTCCAGACACTCCCTTTCTCCTATCTCTGCTATATTTCTTCAATAGCATTCATCACTGTAGCAGACTATTTATTTTGCTCACCCATGGTCTGTCTGTCCTCTCTGGGATATGAACTCTATCTGGATGGATATTTTCTGCTAGTTAGGGTCACTGTTGAAGTGACAATGCATAAGGCAGGGTTTGGAACATACATACAGTGCCTAGTTTTTGTAGAATAAAGAAAAGCATAAATAAACAAATGATTAAAAACTTACTGTCATCCATGCACTGGACTATGACCACATTTTTCCCAGCTGAGGCTCAGAGACATAGTTATGGAAAATGCCAGAAAACCCTTGTGAGGTTAAAGCAGCAAGTTGTATATAAGTGTGAATGGGGTTCAAGACCAATTAAATAATTACAGAGTGTTAAACTCTTCTTGTGATTGAAGACAAAGGCTAGAAAAGATAAAACAATCAACTCTCCCTAAAGAAATGTCTCCCTGGGGGGATAGCGTCTAGAAACCTGGACCTCTGGTGCTCTGCTCAGTGTTCATTACAGGAAACCCCACCTTGAGAAGTCAAGGGGGCTCCTTCCTTCCCCAGAACACAGCGAGGGGTTTGAGCTGACATGGTGCAGCTGAACCACGAGATTCGGCCCAGGAAGATTCTGGCAGGGCCCTCCAGGGTCTATGGAACTTTGGGCAAAGATTTTTTGCCAAGTCCTTGTCTACATAACCAAAGGTGCAGAGAGAGGTCTCAGTGTGCCCCACCTTTCCCACAACTCCTCTGCTGAGAATGTCCCCTGCCCCCGCCCCGTCCTGAATCTGCTTAACAACCCACACTTCCAGCAGCTGCTCTGTTGACGAGAATACTGGGGGGCTCCTATGCAGTCCACAGCTCCCCAGCTCCTCCTAGGCTGAGTCACATATGCTCAGAATCTCTGCACAGCAGCCAGTTCCTCCAGTCAGCCCACGGAGCCAAAGCCTGGGAACCGAAATCAGATTAGCAAATTGATAATCACCGTCTGAATGAAATCTAAAAAAATGACATTTGCAAAACAGGATAAGTATCGGCGCAATCCATATTCATGCTCAGAACCGACAGGGCGCCCACAGATCTCCGGCAGCACTCATAAGTCAGGAGGCAGACATGCTCTCTTCACTTTTTCTTTTTTTTTTTTCATTATTTCTTCACTTAAACAAAAATTGTGTTTCCATCTGTATCAAAGTGAAATTTTAGAAAGAGAGCTTCAGAATGTGGGGTTGAGGCCAGACTTCACCATTTCAAAGCAGCGTTGCCATTTCTTCCTATAAATGACTAACATTTGCAGAGCTCTGCCTGGTGCAGGAAAGATCCTGCTGCACACTGATTTTTCTTCTCTCACAGCTCTGGGAGGAGCTAGGGCAGGAATTCATATTATTAGGTGGAGGAATCCCTCTTACAAGGAGAAGAAACCGCAATCTCCGAGTGATAAGTGATCGGCCCAGAGCCACCCAGAACAAACCCTCATTCCATAGTTCCGAGTGACCCCGTGGATAGCATGCACCCCGGCCCCAGCACCTGTGTGTGCCCCACCTGGCCCTTCTCAGACTGTCCCCAGACCTCTTGTTGGTTCTCTGTCTCCTTGCAACCACGTCACCTTGCAATTTGGCCTCTGCTCATAGGTCTATAACCGATTCTGAGACTAAGCCAGGGCACATGTGCAGACCCAGAAAAGTGGGGGGACCATGCGGCTATGGAGAGCACCTCCCTGTGCAGCCACCAAGTGAGGGTGTTGACTCCAGATGCTGCTGGCTTCAGGGCTCCAGAGAAATCAGTAATGCTTCAATTCCTTCTTTTTTTTTTCCTCTGAAAAAATAAAAGGCATTAACAATAAATGCAAATTTCTGAAGTTCTCCAAATCACGGAAGGGAAGGTCAAGATCGCCTGACCACCTGCCTTCTGATAGCACAAACATAGGATACTCCACAGTGTCACCACCCTGAGGAGCAGTTAACAGAACTCTCCTGGTCCTTGCCAAGTTGAGGTGGACATCCTTCTATATCCAGAAAGCGAGCCAGTCGCTCAGTGTTTCTAGAAGTTTCCACCTACAGTTACCATGGTTGGTGGGACAAGGTGGAGCAAGATGTAGAACTGGACTTGATCCTGCAAGCAGCCTGGGGACAGGGAGCACGTGGGAAGGTTCAAGATCCTGGACCTGAGAGAGTGTCAGAGCATGCATGCCTCTGTGATGATGCTGAGGGCCATCTCTGGACCGTGAGCCCCAAAAAGCTGGTTCTCTGCCTAGAAACCTGCAGGCAGCCCTCAGAGCCTGCATAAGCAATGCCGAGACTCTCCTGGAAGGCCTGCTTGAACAAGCTTGGCCTGCATGTGGGGCAGTGTATGTCTCACCCCAGACTGCGCTAGATTCTCTCCTCACGGGCCCCATCACCCAATGCCCATGCACGGTGTTACTCATCGAGCATCCCTACTCCCACTGCCCTGATCCCCTAAGCTCTCAGCTTTGCTCATAATGAGCCCAGCCCCAGTCCTCTTCCCTGCAGGGGAGCTAAGTGGGAGAGCAAACAGTCAACAGGCCTGGGAGGTGCTGGTGTCCAGCAAAAGGGGTTCTGGACCCCTCACTGGTTCTGATCTTGCTTCATTCTACTCCTCAGGCTCTGGGAAGACATTAGCAAGGAGCTCGGCAGTGCACACAGCTCTGTAGGCAGCGCTGACCCATGGTCCTCAGAGCTGGCATGGACACGGGCCTTTAGGCAGGGAGACAGGCTACTTCACATGAGGGCAGGCCCCAGGAGACCTCGAGGGGCTTGTTACCAGCACACAGGATTTCTAGAGCCCACGCTAGAAGCTGAGCCCGTGCTTGACATAGTGGGAGCTGCTAAAACTGAACAAATTGGGGCATCTGAGTTAAGCAGTTAAGTATCCAACTTCTGACCTTGACTCAGGTCTCAGTTAAGCCCTGTGCTGGGCTCCCTGCTGGGCATAGAGCTTACTTAAAACAAACAAACAACAATAACAACAAAAACCCAGCGAACAAAAAAAATGGAACAAATCTCCATGGTCCCCAGCCACTGTCCCCAGTACAGGACTCCAGGACAGCCACTGGTAGCATTCATCATACCCTGCCAGCCTGCCAGTGTCAGATATAGCAGTGCAGGGACAGTTGCAAAGTGTCCGACTCTGATGTCAGACAGGGCAGTGCTCACTCCTCTCTCCCTCCCTCCCTCTCTGGCAGTGGGATCTGGAGCAAATTACCTATACCCCAACCCATGTGAACCTCATCAAGCTGTTGTGGAAATGAAAGGAGCTGTGTGTGTAAATAGCGTGCCCACCCAAGGCCTGGCACAGCACATGCAGACCCCAGAAGACAACATTTTACTGCTCTTGTCCTCGTTGTGGCTGCCAGCTGGACCGATTCTCCGGCAGGAGACCTAGATTTTCAGATGCCAAGGACCAGGCCTCTTTTCCTTCCTTCCTTGGCTATGCTACCCAAGTAGAAGGGTCTCATTGGGTGCCACGGTGCCCTGCTGGGACACTTCTTCAAGAGTGGGGTGCCTGCTCCTCAGTGGCCTGGCTGCTGCTAGCCAGAGCTCACAGCTCCACATGCCGGAAAGAAACTGTCTGTCTCAAGGTCTTGCACTTGCCTTCACTGCCTGATTACCAGGTCAGAAGTACAGAGACCCAGCCCCTGTGCTCAAAGTGGAGCAACTTTCAAAGGCCATACTGGTTCCAGTGTTCCCTGTGGGCTCAGCAAGTCCCCTGCTGCAATTTATACCTCTGCCCAGTCTAGCTTCTCTCGCTCCCAAGCTATCCCCCAAAGCCTCCTTCCCGTGTCTGTGTCTAGACCCTGACATCATGTTGCATGTTAGATTCCCCAAACTTAGCATCTTATAACTGAAAGTTTGTACCCTTTGATCAGTAGCTCCTCGTTTCCTGGTGCAGGACAAACATCTTCTCATTAGTTTGTCTAGAACCACGAGAAAGAACAGAGTTCCTGATCTAGAGGAAAGGGAACTAAGGGACAGGATGAGAAAGAACTCTTGCCTTCTCTCCATTCTCAAAATGTTGAGCATCATGCCCATGAGCTGGCTGATTCTCTCCCAGCCCTGGCCTTGGAGCAGACATCAGGTTCCCTTGGGGCTAGTCTCTCAAACCGGACAGTTCTGGGTGCAGCCTCAGCACAGTGGTCCTCCCGTTCCCTCCGCCGATCTCTAGCATGACACCCCGAGTTGGGTGAAGGAGAACCTGATGCTGTGTGTTGTCCCCATCCCAGGTACGCAAAAGAGCCTCGATGCTGCTGGCAATCATCCTCTGGAGTCAGGATGATAAACCGGACTTGACTTTTCTGCGGAAAGATGTACCTCTGTGAACTCAGGAGCTGCCTTGGAGAGCTCTGTCTTGTACCACCCAACAGAAACCCAGGGATGGCTTCTCTAGTGGTAGAATTCTTCAAGGCCTCTAGGCCCCTTTCCCTGATGCCCATGGCAAGACAGCCGCCAAAGCTGGCAACCAGGGAGGGTAAGATAGAACAGCAGGAAAGCAGAAGCATCAGAAAAGCTCCATCTGAGATGGAGCCACATACTCAGCATTGGGAGCAGAGACACCTGGAGGCCAGGTGATGAAGGCAATGCTAAGAGTGTGACCTCTGTTCTGTCTGCCAAGCCCAGAGACTTTTGAAAAGAGAAGCTGCCTGGTCACATCTCCTATTTGGAAAGACGGTGTGGAGCACCGGTCTATAGCAGTGATGGGAGCTAGGGGTGGGGGAAAGGGAGACCCGAAGATCCGTTTATGAGTCTGGTGCAACCGTTCAGGGGACACACACTAGAAACCACTAATACTTCCTGCTCAATTAGACAGAGCCACACACCCCATCCACCCCCTTCGATAGGGCACTACCTTGAGAAAGTGGGCTCCTCCTGTCCCTTCCACTTTGGAGGCTGCTCGGTGGAGATGTGGGTTGTGTGAAAATTCTCTATTTTCTGAATGTCTCAGAAGACAATAAGATGTGTTGTCTCTTGGTGGAATGACCAGAGTCTCCACACAGAAATCAGACCTGGTGGATATTCTTTTTCCAGGGAGTGCATGGTTTCTTAGAGTCCAGAATGCAATGCTACTTGAGAGACCACACTTCTGCCAACATTTCTAGCACAGGGACTTGCCACTGGGATGCTTCTTCTCTTCCTGGAATTGGAGCTGATGCCCTTAGTCAGGATTCTTTCACTTATGAATGTCAGAATCTGAAATCAAAATGGCCGAATCACAAAAGGAATGTAGTGTCTCCTAGAACATAAAATATTAGGCTTTAGGCATAGCTAGATCATCTTGAATCTCCCTCTCAATTCTGCTTTCACTCTCTACAGTTCCAGAATCAAGGACTTCAGACTTATATCTAACTGATTAAGCAGTAATAACCAACAAGAACTTCTCTTCTGACTCTTAATCTCACAAAACAAACTGAGGGTTGCTGGGGGCAGAGGGGGGAAGGAGATGGTGGTTGGGTTATGGACATTGGGGAGGGTATGTGCTATGGTGAATGCTGTGAAATGTATAAGCCTGATGATTCACAGACCTATACCCCTAGGGCAAATAATACATTATATGATAATAAAATTAATTAATAAAAAAGAACTTCTTTTCTAAGAATTCTCACAAAAGTGCCATGTTGAATCTCATTCCATCAATATAACAATGACTCCATTCCTAAGTAAGTCAGTGTGATCAGAGAGATGAACTATATTGATTAGTTACTCCTGGAGCTGGGGGACAGGTAGGAAGGGAGGAGAGGGAGGCAAGAAGCCCATGTGGTTAGAGATTAGGAAAGGAAGTCCTTCCTCAGAGGAAAACTAATATGCTATTAACAAAAAGGAAGATAATGAGCTCTAGGCAAATGAAACAAATGGCCACCATATTCATCCTGGGAATTCCCATCCCTTCACAGACTGAGGGAGCTTTGAATCCTTGATTCCTTCAACCCCCTGTTCTCTCCATTGAGCCTAACCTCTATCTCTTTCTTCCTTATATCTTTGGTTCAAGTTCCTAATGGCATTTTTAAACTTTGGGCTTATTTTCAAGTTCTTAATGGCATTTTTAAACTTTGGACTTATTTTAAGCAAATACAATACATGGGACCATTAACAACTTTGGAGCTAGAATCACATTTGCTGCTTATTTGCTGCTCCATCCCCATTTCCCAGGATACTGTAACCACACGGACATGCTAGATTAAATGTGTTAAGTTTATAATGTTTTTCTTATACCAATACGCCTTGTTTTGATAAATAGAAGGGGGGAAAAGAGCATCCTGTCCTATATCCACACCCATTCTGCCTAAATCCATTTAGGCACATAAGCAGGGAAGGCATGATAGTCAGCTAAACCCTCAAGAGACAGTTGGATCTTAATAGCCACTCCCATTGGGATGGCAGACATATATGTAGAGACTTCTGACATGACCCCAAAAGTCGCATCCTCAATGGTGCCTGTGGTTTCTACTGTCTCTGCAAAGCTTTATGTCTCACCAGGGGACCTTCCTTCTCTTCCCTCTGATGGTGACTCAAAGCCCAAAGAGGAGCTGGTATGTTGATGAACCCCCTTCCAGGCCATTTACTATTTACATTTCTTGCTCCCATGGAGCAGCATCTCCACACACAAGACCTGAAATGACAAAACTATTATGTCCCCTGCAATGTTGGGGTACCCTGGAATGTTGGGGTCTGCTAGAATAGCAGAACAGATGCTAAATTCACTCATGCCAGGATCTACAGAACCAACAGCCCAGAGGGGCTGCCTGTGGACCCTTCTAGTCATGATGCAGAGCTGTTTGGAGGAAGCCTTAGAAGCAAAGACAGCCATCCTTAACCAGAATATATCCTCTTCACTGAGAATGTGAGGAGCTGTATGGCGGGGGGGGGGGGGGGGGGGGGGGGGGGGGGGCTTCTTCCAGCAGGAACACCAGAAACAGATGCCCTGAGCCACAGAGTTAGGAAGAAGATTCCCAAGTCTCACATGTGAGAGGGTTCTAGGGCTGACCTGACTGAAAAGAACTAGAACCAACCAGCCTTTCTTCAGGAAACATTTACACTGCTGCCAGGGGCATTTTCAAGCACCAAGGGCACACAAAGCATCCACACAGTCTTTGCCCCTCCAACCGATAATCACCAGTGGAGAAACCGCTTGTGCAGTGCTCAGAGCAGAGCACTGTGGGAGCACAGAAAAGGGACTTAATCCCACAGTGGTGAGAGGAGGGGGTGTGGACAATGAGGGGTTCCTGAAGCACATGGAGTGCTTGTGGGAGTCTGTGGAGTTGGAGTCACCACCCTGGGGGTGGGGTGCGGGCTCAGGGGTGGGGTGCATGACTGAGCCAGGAGATAATGCTGTCTTCCTCACTCCTCTCCTCTCCTCGGGTCCCTCTCCCCTTGGCCTTCTCAGTGCAGATAGAAGATAAGCTGGGGTCCGTGGTACACTTTAGGGCAGGCTCACACTCAGCGATGGCACAGCCCTTTGGCTCTCTGGCCCTGTGTGTGTCATAGTGAGGCCACTACTTTGAGAAAAGAACCCTGGTGTTGGAGTCAGGAAGGAAACCCCAGCTCTGACCTATGTTTATGGCCTTGGACAAGTCACTTCCCTTCTCTAGGCTCATTGCCCCTCCTCTGCAGGGAAGGGGCTGAGCACCCTTCCCTCCTTATTCTGTGGTTCACAATCAAGTCTTCCAGTACCAGAGGCCCAGGCTTTGTGCCAAATTAGATGTTTCTAATTACTCGCTGCCGCAGAACCAGAAAGCAGCAGCATCAAGGAGACAGGCTACTCGTCTGCCTCAAGCACGGATAAGCACGTCTTAGTCTGAGGTCATTTGCAATCAGAACACTTGCTCCAAGCAAAAGAATTTTCCTTCCCTTGCTCAAACCAGCCATAATTATTCTAACCACATAGCAAACCTCAGCCACTCTGGTTTCCTGGAAGAGCCCTTATCTTTACAGAATATGCCAGATGAGCTTTTGGTGTCTCTGGTCCCCAAGGACAGCTTGGACAGTGGTCTCTGGGAATTAAGACATTCCTGGAGCTCAGGCCAAATGTTTTTCCCTAGAGAGCAGAGGTGCTCTGTACATTTGTAACCTCCTGGCCATCTCATGTGCTCAAGGAAGAAGTCAGCGGAGCACCAAGGAAATGAACGTTTATTACTCTGTGTCAGGTGCTGTACTAGACATGGTATCCTCAATTATGCAGGTGGTCCCCACACGGAGGAGGAAACTGAGGGACGCTAAGTGATTTGTCCCAAGGCAGTTAGAATATGATAGAACAAGGATTTGAACTCAGATCTATGCCAATATCCATATTCTTCCTCTTCCCCCAAAAGTCTATGCCTCCCATACCACCTACATGCTCTGGAAAAGAAAACATCATGGCATCCAAATCTCTGGGCACTCCCTGCTTTGGTAAAGCTACTTTGGTGCAGGATCCATGCCTGCTCTAGGTCTATTCCTTTTCTCTTTACCAACCTAGAGATCAAATCTTTCCTGCAAAGATTAACCAAAGTAGATATTCCTTCAACTGTCCAACTTCTGAATGCATTCATTTGCCCATGCATGCACACACCCCCACCTGCGGAAGAAGGGAGAGAGCCAATACACACGTGGAGTGCATAGCACCTTTCAGCTTACAAGGCAATTTCACAGCTGTTACCACATCGAATCCTCACATCAATTATGAAGGCAATGCCATCGCTTTTTTTATATAGTTTTTTTTTAACTTTTATTTTGAAATAACTATAGAGTCACAGGAAGCTTCAAGGATAGTTTAGAGAGGTCTCCTGTACCCTTCACTCAGTTTCTCCCACTGGTGACATCTTATGTAACTAAGGAACAGTACCAAAACTGGAAAACTGACACCTGACATTAGCATAAAGTGTGTCTGGTCCTGTGGCAATTTGTCACATGTGTAGAATCATGTAACCACCATGGCAGAAAGGCCAGTATCATATGACCATATACTACACGATTTCATTGACATAGTGTTCCCAATTTAAAGATGAACGGTTAATATTCAGGGAGATAATGGGACTTGCTCAAGGTCATGTAGCTGATATGTGGCAGGTGAAGTTGGGCCATGGCTCCAGTTAAATGTACTAGATTGCTCTGAGGGGAACTTTAGGGACAGGAAGTGACTCAGAAGAGAGATCCCAGAAGTGCAATGAAAATTCTCAAAGAAATTGATTTCTTTGAAAGCAACAGAACTACCATTGCGAGACCATCCTGTCCTGTCTCCAGTCTGCATCTGGGAAGGGTCCGCCCCTCACCTGGCAGCTCCCAGGGGCGACTCCGCTCAGCCAGAGAGGGGAAGCAAGGGCTGACTTTCAACAGTGAGTTCTCCTGTCCAGTCTGGGACTACCGTGGCCACTTCTGTGGTTGTAGTTTCAAGAAGACCTCACCGAGGTCTCAGTTCTGGATTCCAGCTCAGCCACCCCCGCAAACTCCTAGAGAGGCTTGTCATAAAATAGTAAGCAATCAGGCATTTCCTGAGAATTTCTCCCAAGTGCTGAGCTTTTTTACAAGGAAGGAATGTGTGCTCAGAGCTCTCGATTGCCTAAGAATCCTGCAAATGTGATTTGACCAAACTGGTATTCTTGGCATATGACCTTTAAGGGAGGAAATTTCCTGCCATCATTGGCCCGATTCAGGCATTCATCATTTCTGCTTGGACGATTAGAAATTTTCCTAGTAGTTTTTCTGTTTTAAATCTTATCCTGCTCCAATCTTTCTTGCCCTCATCTTTCTGGAATCGTGATTGTATTAACAATAACTGATGTGTCAGATACTGCAGTAAGCACTTTAGACCAGTGATATCATTTATCTCCCACAAAGATCCTGCAAGGTAGATAGTCCTGTTCTCCCTATTGTGTAGAAAAGAAAAACACTCTTAAAGAGGTTTCCACGACAACCTGGGGGACATTGAGTGAGCAGAAAGGCTGTAAGAATGCTGACCCAACTGACTCCCAGCCACCACCTCTCACTTCCAAAACTCAAATCTAACCTTGTTATTGCTCTGTTTAAAGGTTAGGGTAGGGGCGCCTGGGCGGCTCAGTGGGTTAAAGCCTCTGTCTTCCGCTCAGGTCATGATCCCAGGGTCCTGGGATCAAGCCCCGAATCAGGCTCTCTGCTCAGCCAGGGAGCCTGCTTCCCCCTCTTTCTCTGCCTGCCTCTCTGCCTACTTGTGATCTCTGTCTGTCAAATAAATAAATTAAATTTTTAAAAAAAGGTTAGGGTAGACTCCCCTCTCTGCTTTTCTCTGCCAAACACAACTATAAGCCCTAGGAATTGACACAAAATTTAAAGATGTTCAATTTTGGTGGTCATTAGAAAAATACAAATAAAAACAGAAATGAGATGTGACTACATACCTATCATAATGGGAAAATAAAAGTTAATGATACTACCTAACACTGGTAAGAGTGTAGAGAAACTGGTATTCACGCTTTCCTTGTTGGCAAGAATGTAAAACACACAGCCACTCGGGAAAGGAGTATGAAAGTTCCTTATAAAACTAAACATGTAACTACCATACAACCCCGCAATTGAACACTTGAGCATTTACCCCAGAAAAATTAAAAGCTAAGTGTGTGTGAAAACCTGTACATGAAGGTTCATAGCAGCTTTGTTCATAACAGCCAAAAGCTGGAAACAACCTAGATGATCCCCTTCAGTGGGTGAATGGTCAACCAAACCATGATAAGCCCATATCATGCATATTAGGTCGGGGTCTTCCGAGAAATAATCTATCTATCTATCTATCTATGTATAGATAGATATACACAATAATACAACAATATATATAACATATAGTTGTAGTATGTAATAATAGATGATATATAATAATATATACATGAAAAGAAAGAGAGAGTAATTATTCTAAGGAATTGGCCCATGTGATTTGGAAGGATAGCAAGTCCCAAGATCTGTAGGGACTTTCAGCAAGCTGGAAACCTAAGAGAGCTGATGGTTGAGCTCCAAGCCTGAAGGCTTCAAACTCAGTGTATCTGATGTTGTAGTCCCAGTTAAAAAAATCAGCCGGTGGGACGCCTAGGTGGCTCAGTGGGTTAAGCCACTGCCTTCGGCTCATGTCATGATCCCAGCATCCTGGGATCGAGTCCCGCATCGGGCTCTCTGCTCAGCAGTGAGCCTGCTTCTCCCCTCCCCTCTCTGCCTGCCTCTCTGCCTACTTGTGTGATCTCTGTCTATCAAATAAATAAATAAAATCTTTAAAAAATAAAAAATAAAAAAATAAAAATAAATTAAAAAATCAGCCTGCTTTAGACCCAGGAAGAGCTTATGTGTCTCAGTTTAAAAAGCAGGAAAAAAGTCATTGCCTCCATTTGAAGGCCATCAGGCAGAAGGATTTCTCTCTTACTTGGGGGAGTGTCAGGCTTTTCATTCTATTCAGGTCTTCAACTGATTGGATGGGGTCCACCCACATTATGGAGGGCAGTCTGCTTTACTCAGTCTACCAATTTTAATCTTAATCTCATCTAAAAACACCCTAAAAGACATACCCTGAATAATGTTCGACCAGATATTTGGGGACCTCATGGCCCAATCAAATTTTACACAGAAAGGTAACCATCACACAATGGAAAACTCAGCAAGGAAAAGGAAAGAACTCTTCATACATAACAGCTTGGGTGAAGCTCCAGGGAATTATGCTGAGTGAAATGAAACAAGGTCACAAAACACTGCATACTGTATGATTCCATTCATTCCATATTCTTGAAGTGACAAAACTCTACAGATGTAGAACAGATGAGGTATTGCTGAGGGTTAAGTTCGATTCATGCTGGGGACAAGAGGGAATAGGTATAGTTATAAGTGAATAATTTGAAAGATATCTCTCTCTGATCATCGAACTGTTTTGGATCTTTACTGTGACGGTGGAAACAAGAACCTACACCTGTGATAAAACTGCATTGAACTAAATACTCCTTCCCCAGACTCATATGAGTATAGGAAAAATAGCAAGCTGACTAGAACTGGTGCATTGTGTTGATGTTAAAATAATAATTTTGATATCACACTGTGATTTTGCAAGATATGAATCCTTGGAGGAAATTGGGTGAAGAGTATATAGCATCTTTCTGTACTATTTCTTACAACTGCATGTGGGACTATAATTATCTCAAAATAAAGTGTTAATTAAAAATTAATCAGTAGCAAAAAGAATGAATCTGTAATAATCGGCTGAGTATTCAGGATTCAGTCCTGAGCTGGGATTCAATCTCCTCCCATGAGAACATGGTCACACCAAATGAAGACTCCAAAATCAAGGAAGGAGGGAGAGTGGATATCGGGTGGGCAACCAAAGGTATCGGCTACAACTTAGTTCAACTCCTTCTCCCCAGACTTATCCCTTCTTTCCTCAGACTAGGAAAATCCAGTTGTCAATTGGATATTCCCATCTGAAAAGACAACATTCCAAGTTTAAGTTGTTATTAACGGGACTCCTCTTCCTTCCCAAATGTTCCTTCCCCACTGTTCTCTCTAAATTAATTAGAGGTGTCACCTTGCCCTTGTCACTACTCTAGGAAATGTTTCCTTCCATATACCTCCCCCTGTGCTCTAATCAACCATCTCCCTGTGCCTCACATTTGTTCATACACCTCTAAACCCATCTCACTCCCTAACCATGTATTTTGTCTCTGTAACTCCTACTTCTCTCTTAGCTGTCCACCTAGCTGCATGCTTGAGTCCCACATGTCACCATGTACATCCTGGTAAAGGTGCTAGCCCATTTCATTTCACTCATCTGTTTCTTCTCTAGATTTTAGGTCTTAAAGCCAAGAGTCTCAGCCTTGGCTACACACAGAAATCACCTGGAGAGCTTTAAAAAATAGTAATGTCTTGGCCCGCCACCAGATTTTTTTCTGGTTTAAGTGGTCCCATGAGTAGCCTGGGCATTGGAATATTTAAAAGCTCCCCCAAGTGATTTCTATGTGTAGCCAGTTTTGAGAGGCACTATTCTAAAACTTCCAAGTCTATCTCTCCACCATCATATTCCCCACTTCCAAAACAGAGCCTCACACCTATTAAGTACAGATCATAGTAAACTCACTCATTGACTGAATGAGACCAGTGAAACTGATCTCTGTCTTCCTGGAAATCCTTAGGTCACAGTGTCTGTGAACCTCCCAAGATAGAAGATGACTCGTCCAAGAGGAGTGGAGCTCACCACCCTTGTGGGTGCAGCCAGGCCACTCTGGGAGCTGAACTACACTGTCCTGCTCCCCGCACCTTGGCATGAGCCACCTGTATGCGTGGGCAGAGGCACCAGAGGACTGGGCTGGCTGACACCCCTTTCTTTTATGCCCTGAAGCACTGCCGACCAAGCCACCAGAACTTGGGCTTGGCAAAGTGAAACTTTTTCCTTCGGGGCATGAGCCAGGATGTCTGATTCTATGATTTGCAAATGGAATCTACATTCTACAGAAGCCAGTGCACGTGCTTACACTGTGTTTCTACCAGCTGTGTGGACCCAGCAGAAGAATGAAAGCCTTGCTGCTGAACACCATCAAGTCACCAATAACTGGAAACGTGTGCACGGCTTCTTTTTGCCCAAGCCTTGCTTACTCCAGGCAGATGTTCTTTTTGTTTCGAGTCATTCAGAAAAACCATTCAAAGAGGCAGACAGGAAGGTCAGGTTATTTCCTCCCACAGAAATTGGTTGAAATGTACTTTCTGGATGGACAGAGTTGAGATCATTTGACAGGGAGCCCAGAATAGCAGATTTTTAGAACTCCGAAACATGACTGAGCCAAGGGACCTCAATCTACATCTGAAGATCCTTAGGCAGGAATGGAAAGGAGTTACATGGTCAAGGTTGAGGGTTAAATGCCTATTTCCTGGTAGAAGCAGGAATAGAAGCCATCATAATGGGAATAGCACTAAAGAAGCAGTTGCAAGCTTTTAGCACTTTTCAACAAATAAATAACCACCATTCATGTATCTGTGCATTCAAAAGCTTTCACTGCGCACCTACTATCAACTAAATATAACACCAGGGATTCAGAGATGCAAAGTGGAATCCTGACTTTAAGGAGAAGGAGAAAAAAAAAAATAAACTGGAAATGAAACAGAGTAGTAATGGTGTGATAGTGGTGAGTGTACAGTGCGACCAGGGCATGGTGGAGAGACCCCTAAGGCAGGCATGGAGGTTGGACAGGAGGATCCAGAAAATCTGAATGACTGGACATGAGGAGTGCATGGGAATTGAGGAAATGGAAAGAGTGTAAATGGCTAAGGCTTGTGAGAGGCAAAGCCAAGAAACAAGTACTAAAAAAAAAAAAAAAAAAAAAAAAAAGGCATATCTAAATCCCTTTGTCACTTTTAAGTGGAGAAAACATTTCTAAATACGTATGATTCAAAATCCAGAAGCAAAACCAAGAAAGTAAGTAAGTCTGATTATGTTAATCTTTACCAAAATAAGAGACAACATCATAAGCAAGGTGAAAAGACAAGATAACCTCAGGTGAATACATCTGGGGTTGCACAGGTAAGATGCACTGGGCCTGGTAAAAAGCTTGAGTTTATTCTCAAAACAATGAGAAGCCATTGAAGGTCCATAGGCCCTGAAGCACCCACAACCAAAGCTAGATTTTCTGACTCTTCTGCATTTTACAGGTGTCTCCCCTGAGCAGCACCAATAACACGACAGAGTCACTTAACAGAATTTGTAGGTAAACGTTTCTTATGCCTGGGCCCTACTTCCAGAAACTCTGGCCTCATTGGTCTGGAGTGGGCCCCAAGCTACCTGTTTTTGGTTGTCATTTTGGTTGTTGCTGGCTAGGCGATTTTAACGTGTCCCCAAGATGAAAACCTCTGGCCAGCTGGGCTTCCAGCAGCCTGACAAATGTTCTTTGTCTTGGAGGATTTCTCAGATCACTTGATTGTCTTTTTTAACTTTCTTTATTGCATTCTGGTGAAGAGGGGATCTGCGCTCCTGGGTACCTGTCCACCCTATTGTAACACGAAGTCCCTGCTTTCTTAGCACCCAGTATTCTCCAGTAGGACCACTTGGCCTAGAGGCTCAGAAGTGTGGTGTTGGAAGATAACAGGGAGGGGTTAACATGTCAACAGCAGAAATAATGAGGTCAGGAAGACTCCCCACATGCACTGGGGGGAGAAGAGTTACCTTCTTTTTGTCTTAAGAATCCCAAATTTCATCTCGATGGATTGGATTTTCTTAAATGATCCTTTTAAAAC
The DNA here is from genome assembly GCA_003697995.1 of Taxidea taxus jeffersonii. Lineage (NCBI taxonomy): Eukaryota > Metazoa > Chordata > Mammalia > Carnivora > Mustelidae > Taxidea > Taxidea taxus. The sequence goes on from RCUC01152374.1 coordinate 18,093, forward strand.
TTTCACTTTGAAGGTAAAGTATCTGCAGGTTTTAGGGAGGGAGAAATCAGAATGTTATGTAATGTATCTTCCAGTCTCTGTGTCCAGAAGAGTTCAAGGACCAGAAAGTGACAGGAGAAGGAGTGCCCAGGCCCTGGCCCTCCCTTCCTTCTCTGGGCTACTCCTGTGGGCCACCTGCTGGCTCCACATCCTGCCCCCCTGTGCAGTCTGTGGCATGCCCCACCTTCTCTGAGCTCCTGACCATGAACATGCCTTGAGGGTGCATGCAGGACTCCTGTGCCCACCAGTACTGCCTTCTCCATGTGGATCTGGTCCTTCCCTTTCAGGGATGATCCCAATGGCCAGCCTCACCCCGCAGAGCTGTCAGTTATCCTGCGACAGTTTAATGTATCCAGGTGGTTCTTGGCAAGTGGTCCACATTCAACAAGAGTTAGGTTTCCTTTCTTGCCCCTCCATCACTGCCCACACTCAGTCATGACCAAAATCCTGTACGATCTAGCCCCAAGGGGCCCCCCAAACCATCCCACTCTCTCCACCAGCACCCCTATCCTCAAGGCCAGTGGTGAAAGTGGCCAGCCTGGGGCAGGCTATAAGACAGCCTGATGAATTTAAAAACAAGAATAAAACAAGCTTAAAGTCACCAGCAGTTCTCGATGTCAGTGATAAAACACTCCTCTCCCCACAAAACCTTTCATTAGTTTATGTTCTAAAAAATTGAGGCAGTCACTTTTGATTTTAACAATGTATCTGCAGGCTTCAAAACAGCAATTTTATTACATATGTTTTTATAGCCATCGTATTTTCTATGGAACTTCATTTGGAAACTTCCAGTTATGGGGTTGGTCTTTGACCAGCTAGAGGTGGTTGGCCACATGGGTCCATTTCAAGAGAAGGCTTGTAACAATTTAAAACCATCTGAGCTGGCTTCCTGTCTGTTTGTTTTTTAAACGTTGTTTCAATCTGTACTCCTGAGTTTCAGTGATAGGTTCAGAGCATATGATGATAGCCCAGTGATATTAGGCCAGAGGAAACAGAACTTGAGCTATTTCATTTCTGTCATTTGTGTCCTTGATGTGGTCCCTGGGAATGTTTACTTGTTCATAAAATTTAAAACAATGAAGTAAGAGTATGAAGTGTGAGATTTAATATTTTTGTTTGATAAGGGCAAACTTTAGTTCATAAAATATTTTATTGCATTTAAAAATGTATTTAAAATGGACAGATATTATTTTTAATTTGTTAATCACTTGAAAACTAATGACAAGATCAAAAAAAGAATGAGTATCACTAATTATGACACGATTATTGCTAGAAACTGCCTTTTCATACAGAGGAAGTAGGATGTTCAAACCTGCCCCATGCTGGACATCAAACACTGGAGTCCACCCCAGAACAGACCCTCCCCGTGTTTCCTCTCAGCTAACAGCAGTGACCTCCTCGCTGACCCTCGTGCTTCCCCTCACTCGCCTTGAATGCTTCCTTCATGTCACCTAGTGTAATAATATTCCTGAAAATCTAATTTTATTTCCTCTATGCAAATTCTGTCCTTTTTCATTTGAGGGCCCTCAAAATGTGGCCTGACATCCTTGAAAGAAGAGTAGAAACAATCAATCTGCCACAGGGTTGAGGGAGGTGGTTGGGGTACTGATGTGGAGAGGGGTGTGGGGAACTCCATCATGGCTGGTGTGGGCACTGACAGGTGGGGAGACCGTGAGGGGGGCCCTGTGCCTGGCCAGTCTTGCATTTAAGGGGAAGAAAGGTGGGGGCTCAGGTTCGAGACAGCCTGAGGTGACATCTCAGCTCCAGATTAACCAACTAGCAGGACTCTGGAAACTTCACCCCTTCTCCCTATTTCGTACCTGCTCTTAAGGGTGCCGCCATGATAGACACCAAACATGTGTGGTGCTGGAACACACACACGTTCCTTACCAGTAGTTGTAAGGAGTCACTGCTCCCTGGGCAAGGATGGGATGTAAAGTTCCTAAGACCCCCGTCCTTCCTTGAGGAGCCTGAGTGTGGACAGGCCAGGTCTTGGTAGTGTGGGGAATTGAAAGGATGGGAAAGCCCAGTGAGAGTGCAGCAGAGCCTGGTTGGAGTTCTGCTGGAGCCACGTACTGAACCACTGGCAGGCAAGGGCCTTGTCCTCTCTGGGCATCGGATCTCTCCTCTGTGGGAAAACAATCCGGTCCAAATATAACATCCACTTCTGACAGACCAGGTGTACAATCCAAAGCCCTAGTCACATGCCCTGTGTTCCAGCTGCACAGCGGTGTTCTCCTTCCTCCATCACACCAGACACTCAGTCCTCCCGACCTTGCCATAGCAAGGCCCTTCCGTCCTTGTGCTCTGTTATTTTTACCATCATTTGGGTATGTGTCAATGTCCCCCTGGGCTGAGTGAGGCCCCCAGGAAGGGATGTTCTTTATTTACTGGTGTACCAGCCGGTGTAGCCCAGAACCCGTTGGGTGGTGGGTGCATTTGGTAAATGGTGGACTCAGTGGTGCATCAGAACAGAATATTCCAGAGTATTATGAGGGAAGCTTCACATGAAAATCACTTCAGTCAATATTTAAGCTTGTTGTGTTTGCCTCCTAAAGTAACTGTCTTTGAGACTTCAGAAGACTCTTCCCACTGTGCTGTGCCACCCCAAGAGTAAACTCCCAGGAAAAGCTAAACATTTACTCCACTTCCTAATGCTTACAGCTCTTTTTTTTTTTTAATTTATTTGACAGAGATCACAAGTAGGCAGAGAGACAGGCAGAGAGAGAGAGAGGAGGAAGCAACTCCCTCCTGAGCAGAGAGCCTGATGCGGGGCTTGATCCCAGGACCTTGGGATCATGACCTGAGCTGAAGGCAGAGGTTTAACCCACTGAGCCAACCAGGTGCCCCTGCTCACAGCTCTTTTAGCGGTTCTTTCGGGAGGGCACATAGTCCATTTCCATAGAAGGATTGAGTGGAAGCTGGACAAAGAGTGAGGAACAGCAGCCCCCGACCCAGTGAGTGCAGAGGAGGGAGGGTAGTTAAAGGTCCTCAAGGTCACTTCCTTCCAACCCTGAGATCTATTAACTTGGTACTTTTTTGTCCTCATAATGTCTCCATGAAGATTGAACCCAGATTCGCGGAGGGCTGACTTCTAAAGCAGGGCCTCCCATTTGGTACAAAATCTAGAGCAGGGAGTCTCGGGCCTCGATATTCCTGTGAATCCACCCGTTCTCACCTGGGCTCCAGCACCGGCCTGATACCATTTCTCAGTGTCAGGCCGTCCACGTGACTGTAACACGGGCAAAGCCCTTCAGGGCTGACTCTCTTTCCCGCCTCCTTCCAGGACATGCTCCCTCACCTTTGTCTGCTGAGTCTCAATGCAGGGAGCACTCCAGAACCTTGTCTATAGCTCCCTGCAGAGTATAAACTGAGGTAGGCTTGTTAAAGACAAGCCCAAACAAGGATTCCCCACATGCCCCTCCTGGAGGATGAGTTACAAGTGCACAGTGAACTCCATCCCACTGGCAGAGCTGGAAGACCTCACTCGCTCTGGCCTGCACCTACCATGATACCAAGCCTGGCTCAGGTCGGGGTCTCCCCTGTAATGTCCTTGCCTCCTGCCTGCAGACGGGATCCACCTGCCCTGTATGGATCAGTCTTGGCCCCTGGATGACACTCATCCTCCCCTCCCCTCCACTCAGCCCACTGCCATCAGCTTCAGGATGCCAGTCCCTAGAAGTTCTGCCCACCAAATCACCAGTGACCAGTGATGTCCTCATGACTGAATTCACAGCCTACTCTCAGTTTCCATTCTGACGGCAGCCTCACACCCAGGTCCTCTTCACCCTGACTGGACAGCTACACAGTATTTCTGTGGCCACGAGATGGTTCTGGCTGAGGAAATGTGAGCATCACTTCCAGACCGGCACACGAAGACCCCCACGTGGGATTCCCCCAAAGCTCTTCCTTCTGCTGGCTTGATGCAAACTAAAGTGATGTCCTCAGAAACCAGGTGTTGAAGGGGGTCAGAGGGCGGTGGGGGTGGGGTGCACAAGATCAAAGGAGCCTGAGTCCCTGAACGGTCCCCTGGAGGTATGAGCCCAATGCTCAGATTTTGGACTTCCTGTGAACGGGCAATGAACTTTGTGTCCGCTAGATCACATACTTTTACAGCTTTATTCCCTGTGGGCTTCTGTGCCATCTGATTCTCTCAATTCAAATCACTGTGCTTACCTTCCTGGGCCTGAATTTTACCTTCTTGTCCAGGGTCAGTCTCCCCTGGCCACTGTCCTTTCCAGCACTGTAGGCAGAATTGGTCCCCACACAGGGGCTGGGGCCCCCCCAGGTGAGCAGCGCAGCATTGTGGCTAACCTGACTCAGTGTGAGGCCCTCCTGAGAGCCACTGCCTACACCTCTGGCCATAGGCTTGGCTGCCTTGGATATTTGAAATAAATGGAAAGCCTAAAGTCCTGTGAGGGGAATCTGGAGGCATATTTGCTTCGCTATTCTAATGTCATTGTCTAGGACCAGAAAGGGACTGGGTGCTGGGCCCCTAATAAATGGTAATTAGTGCAGGAGGCAGTTAGGACAAAGAAAGTCTCCATCAGCAACAGACATGGTGAACAGGACTTGAGACACTCAAGAGTAAACTTTGAGAGCACTGGCAGAGCCTCCCTGAGGGGCCCCTGGTCCGCCCCAGGGCACTGAGCCCACACTGTGCGCTGCACACTGGCCTGGAGAGAGGCATTGAAATAAGACCACAGGTGCCTTTGGGCACGTCCTTGATAAGACAGGCTCTGCTCAGGGATGCCTGGGTGGCTCAGTCAGTTAACTGTCTGCCTTTAGCTCAAGTCATGATCCCCAGCTCCTGGGATCGAGTCCCACATTGGCACCTTGCTAAGCGGAAAGTCAGCTTCTCCCTCTGCCTGCTGCTCCTCCTGCTTGTGCTCTCTCTGACAAATGAATAAATAAAATCTAAAAAAAAAAAAAAAAAAGACATGCTCTGCTCAGTAGTCCAGCCTGAGCCCCGTACACACACTCAACAGGAGGAAAGTTACTGGAAGGCCAGGCCCCCAGAGCTGGTCCAGACACCTTGCGCCCAGCTGTGCCATGTCACAAGTGAGGAAACTGAGCAGAGGGGTCCCGCAAACACAGCAGAAGCCGGGTCAGGCAGAGGCCTGTGTGGCCTGACACCAGTACACACCCTGGCGATGCCCGGATGGCAGCGCTGAGAGCAGCTGAGCTTACAGACCATGGACGGATATCAGAAGGGCTTCTACGAGTCTCCGCCAAGCGATGTAGGCATCTGGAAAGAATTGTGGCCTGGGCTGGAAACTGTGTTGAGAACGACATTTTCCTGTAATATCCCCGTTTCTAAATAGGCACATCATGGTGATTCTGAGTCTGATTTCAAGGTCTAAAATTTGTTTAAATTCACACTGACTTGAGAAGAAGGGAAAAAAAGAAAACATTATGGGAGGGGGCAAATAGCGCGGGTCTGTCCAGCCTGTGCCCAGGCAGGGTCAGACCCTAGGCAGAGGGGACGCCCCAGGTCTCCTGGGGAAGGGGACAGGACTTTGGTGGCACTCCTGAAGGGGGTGCTTTCAAGACCAGCCCCCACCAAATGACCCAGCATTTATAGGCAAACAAAGGGCTGAGTCTTCCCTCCCTCCTTCGCTGAAGGGCTTGCTCCTGTTTCCTTTCCCATTCCAAGCAGAAGCAGAGGGAGAGCAACTGTATAACCAGAGAAGCTTCCATCCCTAAGGGAAGGACTTTACCAGAAAGAAAACCCTACTGAGGAAAGACCACGCATTCATGGGAGGTTCAGAAGACAATGCTGAGTGAGAGTTCTCACTTTGCCCAATAAATTACCTCTCATTCTGGATAGTCCCCCAGAATGGGCAACTGGGAATCGCTTCTCCCTGGTCCCTTTCTTTGTTTATGTCCAGGTCCCCTCCAATAAGAGAGAACGTTCTCGGAGCTGTCCTTTCCCTGCAGATCAGGGCCAGCTAGTGCCCTTTCCCACCCAGTGGTAGGTGAGGATGAATTCAGAAGGACTTCTCTACAGAAAGGAAAGCAAGGCTTGTGCATTCACTGTCAGCTCTCCCTTTGTACCCTGTGCACATGGTTTCAGTCTCTCATGTCTGTATTACCAAAGAGCAGCCGCAGGGAGGGGAGAAGCACACTCCGCCACAGCGTCCACCAGGAAAGCGCTGTTTCCTCACCCCCAGCCTAGGTGAGAAGGGATGGCTTCCCCAAGGGCCACCCAAGGCTTCCCCAAGACCACGTGCGGAGGCCTCTCCTCCACTCTGATCTGGAGCAGACTGTCTCGAGTGCTTTGATTGTCTTGTCCAGATGTGGAGATTGTCACCCCCCCACCTCACATGCGCATGTCCACACCTGCACGCACACTGATGGTAGGTATCAGTGCTCCTTTCCCAATTCTGCAGTCCTGTATTCATTTTTTTTTTAATTTTATTTGTCAGAGAGAGTGAGCACAGGCAGACAGAGTGGCAGGCAGAGGCAGAGGGAAAAGCAGGCTCCCTGCTGAGCAAGGAGCCTGATGCAGGACTCGATCCCAGGACACTAGGATCATGACCTGAGCCAAAGGCAGCTGCTTAACCAACTGAGCCACCCAGGTGTCCCAGTCCTGTATTCATTTTGAATATATGTCTGGGTCCCAGACTTGGGCTGCTAAGATCTGCTGAAGAAAATATAACACTCGGTGCCAGTGCGGTAGCAAACACCACCTGGGGTTCTATGTCGCTGCATCCCTATTGCAGGAGGTCTTTATCTTCTCCCTGCACATTCTGCATCTCCTGAGAGGGGAGTACAAACACCTCTTTGGCCTCAGTTGATGCATTTCTAGATTATCCAGACATCTTTATGGATGTTGGCCCTCGGGGGAGCTGGGTGCGGGGGAGGCTCGTTCACCCTCTTTGCCAGTTCTCCGATGGCTGAGTTCTGCTGCGTATGTTGTCCTCAGAGCTCTGACTGTGGCCTCCAGCTACCCCCAACACACTGTTGAGGAATCTGATGGGGCTGTGATAAAATGTGGTACCTTTTCACCTGGACTGTGTCCAACTGGCACCTCTAAATTGCGTAATAATCCCCATGTCAGGCCACAGCACGTGCCATTGTAGCCCAATGTCTAGGTGGTAGTCTTGAGTTAGAGAAATCATTGAAGTCACCCCACACTCTACACTACATATTTTTTTTCTTTCTTATTGTCCATAGCAGTGATAGTCTTTTCTACCAAATCAACTGGAATAAAATATGGAAACCAGGTGTCCTTGGGGCCTTCCAGCTAACCAACATTTGCTATGGAGATTGCCTGAAAGCATTTCCCACCAGCAATGGGGGATTCTTGTCTCTCTTTCTCCCCCATGCCTCCATTCTCTCCCTCACTGGTCTAGGTAAAGAGGTCCCTAATCACCTCACAAAACTGGGGAGTCTTTATTCTTATCCTCTCTTGGGCTCAAGGTTAAAAACTAAGCACATAGGGGCACCTGGGTGGCTTGGTGGGTTAAAGCCTCTGTCTTCGGTGGAGGTCATGATCCCAGGGTCCTGGGATCAAGCCCTGCATTGGGCTCTCTGCTCAGCGGGGAGTCAGCTTCCTCCTCTCTCTCTGCCTGCGTCTCTGCCCACTTGTGATCTCTGTCCATCAGATTAAAAAAAAAAAAAAAAACTAAGCACGTTTTCTCAAGTCTACCCTGACCAAGACTTAAAGAAAAGTCAGCAGTCAGACATGTCCTCCAGGCCCCTATGCCTTCCCATCCTGCCTGCAGCTCTGCGCAGGTCCTTCAACCCTGTGGGTTTCTCCAACACATGGCTACATCCTGTTTCCCCTGGCATGTGCTCTCAGATTTCTCTACCCGGAGACCAGCACCTGTTCCAGTACCTTTCATGGTCTTCCAGGCTTAGGTCTTCGAGGTCTTCCAGTTCCCTCTGCCATATTTCTTATGGATCATCCTTCCTTCTACAGTGTCAACTCAACATTCTCTTTCCAAAGTCTTTATTAGAACACACCGTTATTTAGGGTCCCACACTCAATTACCTTCAAGAAGTCTGTCATGTAAATTCCCAGAGTCAAGCATAATAACCCTACCTTTATGTCCGAACCAGGCACTCTCAATATAACTCCATTCCAGGAGAGAGGTCATAGCCTTCTTCACCAAGTTCCCTCCCACTAAAAGTCATTGCTCTTGCTGGAGCAATTTGGTAATGGTAGAAAATCGTTCAGCTCCATTAGCCTCTAAGCAATACTGAGAAATGGCCATTCAACAGCCCAGATAACACCACCACAATCATCTCTGCTTAATGCCTTGGATCATAGGCAGCAGAGAGAAAACATCACTATTGGACAGTCGCAAATACACAGAGACCCCAGGTGATGAACAATCTTTTTCCCATCAGATCACAGCTTTGTGGGCAGACATGAGATATGTTTTCTCTGTGGTTTCCATTCCTATTTCCTCCCATCACAAACCCCAGAATATGTGTACTTGTCTGCCTCCCCCTAGGGCTGGACAATCTACTTCCTCCAATTTTTTCCTCAGTAAAACTAGATGCAGAGAGTTTGGTTTTCCAGATCTTCTATAGAAAATACTCTCTACAGTGAAGGATCCTTTCCCTTGAGGAGGAAAGCTTCTTCAACCTACTTTGGGGCTTTCTTTGCTACTTCTGTGTTGTTGTTGTTGTTGTTTTTTAATCCTCTACTTTTCTCTCTATGAAGGGCTGATGGAGGGAGGAAAACCTCACCCTGCTCATAAGTACAGATTTAAATCTGAGCTCTGCCACTTACTAGGTCAATGACTTTGGGAAAACCAATCAACTTCTCTGGTTGTCAGTTTGTCCTCTATAATATGGAGTTAACACTCACCTCACAGGGGGTTCTGAGAATTAAACAAAATAGGTGATAGAAACATTCTGCTTTTGCCACCCCTCAGTGCAAATTAGGTCACACTGCCATTGATGCCACAAATTTTGAGAGCTCTGTGGTGCCTCAAGTTCTTACAGGACCTCAGTTCCCCTAAGGTTCTCCCCTTGAGTGTTTTTGGAGTGAGCCCAGGGCAGCTCATCTCTTCTCAGCAGACCTTGTCTCCAGCCTTTTTGAAGTTGTGTGTTCTCACCTCCCCCAGGAGTCCTGGGGGCAGACCCTGCCCTCCCTCTACTTCATTCCTAGTATTCTCTACAGCAACTTGGCAAAGGTTTTTGGTGAGTTTGACAAAATTGGGCTCAAAGTTCATGAGTAGAAGGAAGTTAATAGGCAAGGAGTGACTCTGTAAGTGCCCTTCCTACTACCCACTTCTCTAGGCTCACTGTCCATAGGTCCTGCCCAACATTCACTGTCCACCCATCCAGCTTGCCTCCCTGTACCAGGATCATATTCATTGTGAAGTCTTAGATTATCCCAAGTGCTACCAGCAAAGGCACTCTTAAAGTTCATATTTCCTCTCCTAGGCCACTCCTTATTTACAAGGTTCCTTCTGCATGATGTGAACTTCAGGGCACCATGCCCTTCCTATTGTCTCTTTAACTGAGTATCCACATCTTGTCCACATCTAGCAAAATATGAAAAATACTTCCAGGTTTAAAGTGGAATTTCCCCCAAATCCTGCCTGTTCCATACTCACTAAAGGAAAACAAAATGAACAATAAGAACCAAAGAAAGATAAATAAAACGAAAGCCATTGGCAACTCAGTCAAGGCATCCTGCTTCATATATATTGAAGTAAAAAACATTAGGAAAATGCAATCAATCCTTAATTGTACAGGGGATGATTGCCTATTTAAAAATAATAATAGACCATGTATTTATAGAAAAATTCAAATTTCCATCCATTTGAGGAAACTTCTGGAGCTCCACAAAAGGCACCATCTTGCATGTCTTCTGCTCCGTCAGCATGTCATGGAAACAAGGCAGGAACAGGGAGAGGAGAAAATGTTAAACATTTATCAATAAAACAGGATGTTTCATCTCTGTGAGGCAGGTAGAACTGCTGATCCCTGAACCCAGCCCAGACTGAGTCGGTCACCTATCCAATGAGCAAGGTCCAGGAAGTGTGGAAGGCAGAACAGAAAGGCTAAAGTTAGAAAAAATAAAACCATTAATTTACTTATCTTACAATCTTTTCAACAAAGACAACAAAATTCAGTCTTTTGGCAGAAAAGGAGTGAATGAGGAGGCAGGAAGTCACAAGGCAAGAGTATGACGAGCCATCCCCTTACCAGCCCATCTGCAGGCCTGTTGTAGGGTGAGGACAGGCCATAGAGTGCCAAACAAACTCATACTATGGAGATTAAATTTTTCACATTTTTTCAGGTTTTTTAATTATTATTTTTTATTATGTTATGTTAGTCACCATACAGTATGTCATTAGTTTTTGATGTACTGTTCCATGATTCATTGCTTGCATATAACACCCAGTGGTCCATACAATACATGCCCTCCTTAATACCCGTCACTGGGCCAACTCATCCCCCCAACCCCTTCCCTCTAAAACCCTCAGTTTGTTTCTTGGAGTCCACAGTCTCTCATGGTTCATCTCCCCCTCTGATTTCCCCCCCCTTCAATTTTCCTTTCCTTTTCTTAATGTCCTCCATGCTATTCATTATGTTCTACAAGTAAGTGAAACCATATGATACTTGACTTTCTTTGCCTGACTTATTTTACTCAGTATATTCTCCTCCAGTCCCAACCATGTTGATGCAAAAGTTGGGCATTCATCATTTCTGATAGCTGAGTAATATTCCATTGTGTATATGGACCACAGCTTCTTTATCCATTCATCTGTTGAAGGGCATCTTGGCTCTTTCCACAGTTTGGCTATTGTGGACATTGCTGCTATGAACATTGGAGTGCATGTGCCCCTTCTTTTCAGTACATCTGTATCTGTGGGGTAAACTTAAACACTAACAATGAAACTGTAGAAAGGGAAATTAAAGAATCTACTCCATTTACAATATCACCTAAAACCATAAGATACCTTGGAATAAACCTAACCAAAGAGGTAAAGGATTTATACTCAAGGAACTGTAGAACACTCATGAAAGAAATTGAAGAAGACACAAAAAGATGGAAAAACTTTCCATGCTCACGGATCAGAAGAATAAACATTGTTAAAATGTCTTTGCTGCCCAGAGCAATCTATACTTTCAACGCCATCCCGATCAAAATACCATCGGCATCTTTCAAAGTGCTGGAACAAACAATCCTAAAATTGTATGGAATCATTTTTCACATTTTAAAATAAAAGGCTTAGCTGAACAACAGAAAACAATAACAGATTGTTTTAATTGAGTCTAACCTTTTGCCATTTTTTCATCATCAACTTGTAACATTTTTTTCTGTTTAAATTGTGCTTTTTGTTTTCCTTACACTTGAAAATGGCATCAGGAACACAATCATTATATTCTAAATAATTAATGCAGACTTAATATAAAATTAGATTTTAATCACTCTTTGACAGGATTTACTTTATCTCCAATACCAATAATCTTTTCCCCTTATTGTCTGATTGAGATTAGATACAAATAGATACTTGATGTACGACTGCTAAAGAATGAGCAAAGACCAGAAAATACCCCAAGAACTCGGGAGCCCCTCCCAATTCTAATTCACATCAGCCTGGTAGTCAGCACTGTCGCCTTCATCCATATTCTCTCCAGTCTCTTAAGCACCTTTGTTCACTCATATTGCTCCCTTAAGCACCCTTGTTCACCCATATTGCTCTGGCTCCCTGAAAATGTGTGTGTCGGCAGGGGAAGGATCTCGGGCACATGCAAGTCAGACTGAGGTGAAAAGACCTTTAAGGAGATAGTGCTTCACAGGGAACTTCTATCAGGACACAGGGTTTATGGAGTGAATGGGGAAAATGTCCTAAGAGGAATGAAATGTGTTGAGAGGACCACCTCTCAAAATGAAGTGAGGCATGAAGTCTGTGTGAAATAATTGACTTTAACCACCCACACAAGAGATTGTCCTAAAAGAAAGTTCTAAATGCCGTGATGAAAATAGACATTGGTTTCCATGCAATCTCCCCAAGGGAAGAAAAATGACTATAAAAATGGATGTGTACTTTACAACTCATGCTTTAAAAATGCTTTATAGCTATCATCTCATTTGATCCTTGCAACACCCTGAAACAAAGGCAGAGGTCTTTACTTTTTTACACAGAAGGCAGGAGTAAAAGGAAAATCTTGAGTTTCTCCTACATCCTTCCAAGCCACTGATTATGAAATGAAAGTTTTGATAATGACTTCACTAAGCTGTTGTGAAGGAAGTAAAGCAATTTTAAAAATGTCCAAAACTTAATGGGACACACACACACAACATGCACAGGGTAGCTCTTATTACAAAAGATTTGAGAAAGCTGGAGTCTAGAGGGATAATTACCTTGGTCTAAAATATACTGAAAATAAGTTCCTGATGCAAGTAGTATCTTTATTAAGGCTGAAGTCCAAAACCTCCAAGGATGTCAGTTTCAACTATCAAAAAAATATTATGAAGAGGTAGCAAACTTACATATGCTTTAGTACTCCATCCCAAAGACGGTAAAAATATGATAAGGTGTAGATGTAGGTACAAAGTTTTTCACTATGGGACTATTTGTTACAATAGTATAAAAAGGATTAGAACAAACACCTATGGCATCCATAAGGAACTGGTACATAAAAGATTGTATACTTTGGTTCAGTCACACAAAAGATGAATCTGAAGCAATAAAAAGAAATAAGGAATGGCTTTACATATTCCTTTGTGTAGATACAGTCTGAAGTGAACAGAGCAAGATGGGCAAGAAAGTATGTATATTGTGCTACCATTTACTTATGAACAAAAGGAATACACATATAAGTAGATACATTCCATACTAATCAAGTGTAAGAGACTTCAACTTTTGAAAAGATTGAGTAGATGTACTTTTTTCTTATTCTTCTCGCAAAGTACAACTAAAATGCTCCACAGTACAGACACAGCAAACATCAGATGGACTATAAAACAGAAAGAAGACCACTGAAGAAACTTGGGAACCAAGGGCCACATTGTGGTTAGTTCTATGGGTTTTCTTTTTCCTCATATTTTCCAAACATGGAGCTGAAGAAGCCAGCTACCTAGAAGTACCAACGATCACAGATAAAACAAAACAAAACAAACAAAACAAAGCAAAAAACCCACAAAATAAAAGCCTACTCTCCTAAGCCAGATGACTGTGAAAGAAGCAGCCCAGCAACACATAGTATTTACTCTAGCCCAGTCAAATATTCCAGATAAAAAACTTGACCCCACCTACTCCCATGCCAGCAAAAGCTGAGTGAGGATCCTAGGCCTCACAACTCTTGCAGGAGGCACCCCAACACTCTTGTTGATGTAAATGTTAGGGAAGACCAAATGGGGAACCAGGACTTTCATCTCAACCAAATTATAGAGCCTCTCTCTTTACACAGTGTCATGGAGACCATATGTGGAGCCTGGACATCCATTTTTACCATGAAGTAATGTCACCACCACTGAGGTGGTGACAGAGGAGTTGATAGAAGAAAGTCTGGACTCTCACCACCACTCAGTAGTAATGAGGTCACACCATCTGTGATATCAGTGAATCCGTGTGGAGAGAAGTAACAAGGTATATCTATCACCTCCAGACAGAGAGGCACCAGTGGAGGCTTGGTGGGGAGATAGAACTCCTGTCCCTGCCCAGTAGTAATGAGAAGCTCCTCCCATCTTGGGTACAAGTGGAGGCCAAGCGGGAAAACTGCATTCCTAAATCCATCTGGCCATTTTGACATAACAAATCTCCCTTTGCTTGTTGGAGCATTATCAGAAAAAGCCAGCTAAAACAGATGGTTTAGATAAGATGCAAAATCTCAAAACATAATATGCAAACTGACAAGAATTCAATAAAAAAATCACTCATCATACTGAAAACCAGAAAGAACTTAAACTGAATGTAAAAATAATCAATAGATGCCAAAACTGAGATGACAGAAATGCAGAGTTATCTAAAAGAGATTTTTAAATCAGTCATCACAGAAATGCATCACAGAAATGCTTCAAGCAATTATGAATATGCTTAAAACATGAAAAAAGAGAAAGTTTAGCAAAGAAACAGAAGACATAAAGAAAAACCAAAGAGAATGGATATTTTCTAACTAAAAAATACAATAACCAAAATTAAAAACAAGAAAACAAACTTGGTGGTGTGGGCTCAACAATAGAATGGAGAATTAGAGGCAAGAATCAGTGAATGGGCAAATAGAAATGATCCAATCTTCACAAGAGAAATAACACAGACTGCAAAAGGTTAATAGAGCCTCAGGGCCTATAACAAAAAAAAAAAATCTAACATTTGTGTCATCGGAGTCCTGGAAGAAGAGGAGGAAAAGGATAGGGCTACAAAAGCACAAGAATCAGAGCAAACCCCAAACAAGATAAACCCTCAGAATATACTCTGAGACACATCATAGTTAAACTTTTATAAAATAAAGACAAAGAAAATATCATGAAAAAAGCAGAAGTATACTTACTTATAGGGAAAAGCAATTCAGGCAACAGTGTATTTCTTATCAAAAACCATGGAGGTCAGAAGGAAGTGGAACATTTTTAAATGCTGTGAAAAGAACTGTCAACTCAGAATCCTACACCCAGTGCACATATCCTTCAGGAATAAGGCAAGAGAAAATTATTCTCGCAGAGGAAAACTAAGGTGTTACCACCAACAGACCTAGCTTAAAAGAATGGCTAAAGGAAGGTCTCAGAAGAGAAAGGATGAAGAAACCTCAGAACATCAGGAAGGAAAAAATGAATGCATAAGAGAAATTACTGGTAAATTAAACTGTAATACTCTGTAGTACCATAATATTCTATATACTCTTGGGTTTCCAAAATTATGATTGATGGTTGAAAAAATTTTTAACACTATCTGGTAATGGTTTTAAGTGTATCAATGGAGGAGAGTAGAGGAACATAAGGTAATTACATTTCATTATTGGTAAAATATGATGCCAGTATACTGTGATTTATTATGTAAATCAACCACTAAAACAGTTATATAAAGTTTTGTACTCACAAACACTATAGACAGATCAAAATGAAATTCTAAAAAGAATACTCAAAGAACCCACGAGAAGGTAGGAAAAGAAACCACACACACACACACACACACAAAGAAAATAAACAAAATAAAAAACAAAATTGCAGGTTTAATCTCTAACACATCAATAACTATATTAAGTGGTCTGAATGCACCATTCAAAAGACAGAAGTTAGCAAAGAAAATTTCCATAGATGGAAAGAGACAAATAATGATTAAAGGGTCAGTCCAATATTAGGAATTAGTCAAGGAACATGACTTGACACCACATACAAAAAAATAGAATGTGAAAATGTTAGGAATAACTATATACATATGAATTTGAAAATACAGGTGAACTACACCAACTCCTTAGAAAGGACAAACTACAACTCATTAAATGTGAAATCAATCGTTTTAATAACTTTCAAACTATTAAGGAAGTTAAATTCATAATTAATGCTCCCCCAAGAAGAAATCTCCAGACTCAGAAATTTCCTCTGGAGGATTCCATCAAACTTCTAAAGAATTGACACCAATTCTACACAATTTGTTCCCAAAATGTTGGATAAAGGACACTTCCTAATTTATTTTATGAAGCTGACATTATCTGGATGCTACAAGTATGGATACTGTAAGTCCCTGTATGTGTGGAGATGAGCCAAGGATGCTGCATCTTACTGCTCCTACTCAATATAATACTAGAAGTTCTGTCTAGTAGAATAAGGCAAGAAAAGAAAGTAAAAGGAATGTAAATTTTAACATAATAAGCAAAATTTGCAGATAGAATGATTACCTAAATAATTTTTTTAAAAAGAAAATTCCTAGAATTAATAAATGAGTTCAGCAAGTTCATAGAAGATGAGATAAACATATAAAAATCAATTGTGTTTCTATATCCTGCCAGTTAATATATAAAAACTGAAATTAAAAATAAAATACCACTTACAATTGCTCAAAATATACATAGGAATAAATTCAGTGAAATAGGTATTCAGCTTATATGCTCAAAACCACAAAACTCTGGTGAAAGAAATTAAAGTTCTAAGTAAATGGAAAGCCATATAGTGTTCCTGGATTGAGAGATTTGCATGGTAAAAATGTCAGTCTCCCTCAAATTGATATATAGTTTTAAAACCATTCTTATCAAAACCACAAGAATTTTATATATAAGAAAGCTTATGATAGAATTTATTTGGAAAGGCAAGGAAAGTAAAGAGCTGAAATAATTTTGAAAAAGAATAAAGTGTGGGGAGTCTGCCTGCACATCTACTCTTAAGAATTACATAGCTGACAGTGATCAAGACTCTGGTATTATCAGAGAAACAGATACATACATCAATAGACCAGAAGAGGTAAGTCGGAAATATTTCCACACAAATATGTCCAATTGATTTTTGACAAAGCTACAAAAGCAATTCTATGGAGGAAAGATAGCCTTTTTTAATAAACAGTTCATTTTTACCTAAACTGTAAAGGTAAAAAATGAAACTTCATGTAAACCTCATGCCTTATACAAAAATTAACTCAACATGGATCACAGACTTCAATTTAAAATGTACAACTATGAAATTTTCCCCCAATATTGAAAAGATTCAAAATCTAGCACTCAGCAAAGATTTGACACCCAAAGCATAATTCCTGAAAGGAATAATTGATAAATTGGGCCTTATAAAAATTTTAAAATGTTTGCTCTGTTAAAGACCCTGTTTAGAATATCAAAAGACAAGCTATCAAATGGAATAACATATTTGAAAATCACATATCTGACAAAGGACTGATATCTGGACTCTCAAAACTCAACATCAAAAAAACAATCTAATTAAAAGATGAGCAAAAACATGAACATTTTACTAAAGAGAATAAAACAGATGGAAAATAAGCACATGAAAATATATTCAACATCATTAGCCATTAAAATATGCAAATTAAAATCGCAATGAGCTATCACCGCACTCCTATCAGATTAGCTGAAATAAAAAATAATGACAACACCATATGTCAGTAAGAATGCAGAGAAATTGGACTACTCATACATTGCTTATGGAATAAAAAATTATACAGTTCTTCTGGAAAACAGGTTGTTAGTTTCTTATAAAACTAAACATGTAATGTCATACAACATGGAAATGATGCTCTTGGGCATTTACCTCGGAGAAATAGAAATTTATGTGCATCCAAACTTGTATATAGATTTTCATTGCAGTGTAACAGCCAAAAAAAAACCTGGAAATGTCCAGATGCCCTTCAGTAAGTGAATGGCTAAACAAATAATGGTACATCCATGCCATGGAGTACTACTCAGCAATAAAAAAGAAAAAAAAAACACAGAAAACTGTCATTGATGCATAAAACAATTTGGGTGAATCTCAAGGTTGTTAAATGCAGAATTAAAGAATTCAATTCCAAAATGTTATATGCAGTTTAATTCCATTTATATAACACTCTTGAAATGACAAAATTATAGGGATGAAAAGAAGATTAGGAGATTCCTATATTAGGAATATAGGCAAAATTAGATCCTTATATCAGTAATATGGCAAAATATAGACAAAATTACAGGGATGGAAAGGAGATGGGTGGTTCCTGTAATAGGACTAGAGGATGCCTGGGGCCAAGAGAGTATCTTGACTCAATCGATGCCAGTATTTAGTTTGTGATACTGCAGAATGCTCTATGCATTTTACCTGCTATGTTATATTTTACATTATAGTACAACATTGTGTGTGTTGGACTATATTGGATCCTGGCTTTACTTTATGAGATGTTACCTTTGGAAAAACCTGAAGAAAGAGGGCCTGGGATTTCTTATAACCACATGAGAATCTACAACTACCTGAAATGGAAAGTTTAATATTCACAGCAGCAGAAGAACAAAACAATGCAAATATCCAATGGTGGATGAATGGATAAACACAACAGGCCACACTCATACAACGAAATATTATTTGGTGTGAAAAAGGACTGAAATCCTCATGCCTGCAATCACATGCCTGGAACTTAAAGAAAATACACAAAGTAAAACAACCCTCACACAAAAAGACAAATCGTGCAAGATCCCACTTCCATAAAAGCATCAGGTAGTCAAATTCATAGAGACCAGAAGGAGAACAATGGTTGCCAGATATTGGGGAAGGTGCAATGTGGAATTTAGACTTAACGGGTATAGTTTCAGGGCAGGATGGTGAAGTAGTGTTGGAGATGGATCGTGGTGATGGTTGCAAAACAGTGTTAATGAATTGTGCACCTAAAAATGGTGAAAATGATCAATCTTCTGCTGTATTTATTTTACCAATAAAAGGGAAGAACCTCAAACAGAGCAAAACAGCAGCAATGACAAAGTTACATTTCAGGGAGGAAAAGAACACGATAGAAGAAACAAGGATAAACCTGGACTGCTCACAGTATACTTATTTTGTGGGTTCAACCTTGTAAATCTTTTATATCATTATAATACAGTTAAATTTAAAATATGAAACCCTTAGAAAACAAAAGCTGGTTGAAAGAAATAATACACCTAGCTCTGTTGACTTGTGGCATAAATACACGCATAGAAATTGGGAAAATAGAAATATTTTCAATGATTATATTGTTGGAGATAGTTTTGCTATTGTTATTGAGGCTGTTTTTTATGTCTTTAATTGTAAGATAAAGCGCATAAGTTTTGTTGGAGTTGCAAGGAACTGAGAATTTTAGCATGACAAAAAGAAGATACAAATGTTAAGAGTAATAAAGTTAAGGGGCATCTGGATGGCTCAGTCCGTTAAGCATCTGACCCTTGACTTCAGCTCAGATCATTAGCTCAGGGTCCTAGGATCTTGCTGTCTCTGGCGCCCCCTTCAGGAGGGAATATGCTTGAGAATCTCTCCCTTTCCCTCTCCCTCTGCCCTTCCCTCTGCACACACTCTCTCTCTCTCAAATAAATAAATAAATCTTAAAATATTAGTGAAGTTAAGTAAAAGTGGATTGATACCACCTCCATGCAGTCCACAGCAGCAGCACAGGAGTACTCGGGGTAGAGAATTCCCTCCTTGCCTACCCAGCAGCAGTAGGCCGCTCTCTCTGCTGGAAATGGTGTCCTCAGGTGAAGCCAGGGTGGGGACTATCATCTCCTACTAACCTCCCCAACCAGGGGCATAAGCAGAAACAGAGGCAGGAGCCCTGTCTTCTGTCTCCTGTTCAGTGTAGCACCTAGCTGCACCAGCAAACCTAACTTCTCCTATCCAGCAGAACGTGATCCAGATTCACCCACAGCAGTCCTGGCATCTCTTGGTCCCTTACCCAAAGGGTGACCTAGGTTCAGGGTGTTCCACCTCCTCATTGCAGTGGCAGAAAGCAGAACAAATTCTTTCCTCCCCTGGTTGTACCAGCAGAGATCCAGCAGAAGCCATCTGCTTCAGGATAACCAGATAGCTGGCCTGAGGAAGCTGTGTCTATCCTGCAGGCTTGGCCCCGCCAGCTCCCACCTAGAAATACCGGGAGGCCCAGGACATACCTCCCATTCCTGTCAGCAACACCATTAGGGACTGAGTGGAATTCCCACCAGCACTGAGCAGCCAGGCACAAAACGTCACATGTGTGATTCTGCTGATCTGACATAACCAGAGCAGGTAAATCCAGAGACAGAGCTCAGATGGGTGGTTACCAGGGGTTGGGAGGTGGGGAGGAAATGGGGAGCAACTACTTAATGGAGAAAAGTTTTGCTTTTGGGTTCATGACCCTTATTTGGGACTAGACAGAATTGTGAATCTACTAAATACTACCGAGTTGTTTTTCTACGATGTGAATTTCATCTTGATAAAACACTTAACATTAAAAAACACACAGGCACAAACAAAAGAACCTCAAACAATCCAAGTTAAAAGGGGGAAAGTCATGGACAAACATGTTAACAAAGAGGATATATAGATGTCAAATAAACACATGAAGAGGGGAGCCTGGGTGGCTCAGTGGGTTAAGCCTCTGCCTTCGGCTCAGGTCATGATCTCGGTGTCCTGGGATTGAGCCCCGCATCAGGCTCTCTGCTCAGCAGGGAGCCTGCTTCCCTCTCTCTCTATCTCTCTCTCTCTCTCTGCCTGCTGCTCTGCCTGCTTGTGATCTCTGTCTGTCAAATAAATAAAATCTTTTAAAAGCACACACACACATGAAGAGACACTCAACATTATTAGCCATAAGGGAGATGTGAATTACAACCAAGCGATACATCACTGTACACCCATCAGAATGGCTAAAATGAAAACAATGATGATACACACTGCTGATGACAATAAGCCTCATGCATTGCTGTGGGAACCTGAAAGCTTACAGCCACTCTGGCACTCTGGAAGAGAGTCCAGCAGTTTCTTATAAAACTACACATGCACTTACCATACAGCCCAGTAATGGCACTCCTGGGCATCTGTCCCATAGAGATGAAAACTTATCCACACAAAAACCTACGTGCAATGGTTTATAGCAGCTTTATTCATGGTAGCCCTTTGCAGAGGAGCTGCCTAGGAGAACTGCCTGGGCCAAATCAGTCTGCAAAGATAAATATTTATTTGTACTTCAAGAGTGGGCCTCCCCCAACTATCATCTCCCTCATTGCCTCCTTCCCAATGGAGGCATCGACAGCCCCTCATTTGCTCATGTCTTGCCCTCTGTCTGGTTTGCTTTTTCTTGACAGAGAAGACTCAAACTGTCCCACGCCTGCCTGTCCAACCTCTGTTTGTCTTGGAATAGGGTCCTCCTTGTGCTTATCTCTATTTTCATATTTTTCCTAGTATTCATATACCTTACAATTTATTTTTAATGCCTACATGACATATATTTATAATGGAAATACCCATGGTGGGAGGGAAAATAAAAACAGAAGAAAAGGAAAATACTGTCTTTCAAATGTCAGCTCACAGCCTTCTCCTTGTACTGGACTATCACTTCACTAACCGTAAAGAGCCATCAGGCAAAGTCCCCTCCACACTGTCACATGACTGGGACTGTGGTTGCTCTGACAAGTAGGAGGTAGTAGAAGTAACGTTGTGTGAAGTTCTGGAGATGGGGCTTATTTTGTCTCCCTCTTTTTGGAACATTGTTCTTGGAATCCAGCCACCGTACTATGAGGCAACCCAAGGAGCCCCTTGGGGAACTGAGGAACCGAGGAATTGAGCTGATGACTCCAAGTGAGCTCCTGGTCAAGCTGTTCCAATGCCCAAGCCAACACTAGCCAGAAGAGAAGAGCCACCAGGTCAACCCGTTCAATGGTAAGAGATCATCAAATGGTCTTTTAAGCCACTAAGTTGATTTGCTACCCCATCATAGAAAACTGAAACACTCTTCTATAAAGCCTTCCTTGATCTTTACAACTGGCAGCAGGAATCCTGTCCTCCTGTGAGTCGCCATTGTGCATTACTGTAATCACTGATGCATTTCCCATGTACTGCTGTGTTCCAGTTATCTGTTTACATGCCCTATTTCAGTCATAAAACAGGAGCTGTCCAGACAGAGCAGGACTTGTGTCAGATTATATCTCAGAGGCACTACAGGACAGTGGGAAAGAGTACAGGCTTTGAGACAAGCTGGGTCAGACTTGGATTCTACCATTTCCCAGCTATGGAACTTGGGCAAGTTTTTTCACTTCTCTGTACAGAAGTTTCTTCATCTGTGAAATAGTTACACCAAGAATGAAAATGAATCATACATATAAAGCACTTAGATCAGTGCCTGGCATATAATAAGTACTTGGCATATATTAGTGTTATCATAATTTTCCCTATCACCCCATTCAGCATCTGATATATTGTAAGGACTCAATAAATCCTGAATAAAAAAAAAAAATAGTCAGTGGGAAGTTGGGTGCAGCAGGTTGAGGATGCCCGCAAGTTCTTTGACATCCTCCTTTGGAAAGGGAGATCTCTGTCCCTTCCTCTTGAATTTGGGCTAGACTGTGACTACTTTGACCAATGGACTTTGGTGTAAGTGACACATCCCAGCTCCGGGAGTCCTAATCCAACATGTGAGAAATCCATCTCCACTGTTGGCGAGGGAGAAGGTCCCAGCTGGACTCACTCTTCCCTCTGTCCTCTCCAAGGCCAGGCATGTGAGTAAACACATCTGGGGCCCCTCAGATGATCTAGCAACCCACTGATGACCACCAAGTAAATCCTGTCCACCACGTGAGGTAAAATTGTCAGGTACGCTCTGACCAAGTTCCAACTTGCAACATCATGAGATATTATAAAATGGTGGTTATCTTAAGCCCAAGTTTTGAGGAAGCTTGTTCTGGAACAGTGGGTCTTCTTGGGCTTATTGCTTCCTTCTTCAGCACTCTCGGGAGCCTGGGCTGAGGAAGCCCCATCAGGGCAAAAAGCAGAGAGAATGCAGGTGCGCTCATGTCTTTCTCCAGGGGTCACCACCAAGGTTTGATGAGGACCTCATCTTTTTGCAGCTCAGGGACTACTGATAAAAAACTAGTCCTCCAGTGAGTGTAGGGCCTGTGGTCAGTCCATCCACGTGGCACAACAGAAACCCCTTGCCCCCGGGGTCCAGGCCACCTTCCCTCCAGGCAAGCCTGTGGGGCACCCCCATCACAGCCATCATAACCTGTAGGACATAAGGCCAATAGTCCTCAGGCCTGGTCATGTCTGTAGCCCCTGATCTGTTCTCTTTACCTTCACTGGAGCTGGTCACCCCACAAATCATGCTGCCTGTGCCATGGACTCTAAGGGACCCTCTGCCCAGAGGTCATCTGTGTTCTCACTCTGTCACTATGCTGCTTGTAGGACTGGACTTGGGGAGGTGGGGGGCATAAGGGATGAGAACACTGGCTGAGAGAGATTTGCCCAGCACCCTTAAATCAATCACAGTTCCCTCTGAAGGCTGATTCTCTTGCTTCACTCAGACAGGCTTTCGGATCTTATTTTATAGAATTCTGTGGTCTGAAATACTCAATAAATCTCCACGAGCCTTTCAGAGTCCTGCTCTGTGTTTCATTCACACGTCCTGACAGTTCCTGTTCAAGTGAGGAGTGCTGTGTGGAGGCTGGCCACAGCCTAGCCAGTCCCCCCGCACTACCCCCCTGAGCTCTGGGGGATAAATCTGTCAGTAGCCTGGCAGAGTAGTGCCCCTTCCCCGGGCTTTGCAATGTGTGCACAGGGCTAAGGGGCTGGGAGTTTCGAAAGTCTGGGAATGTTTAATGACACAAGTGCTCTCAAAAAGCCTGAGAAGAGGAGAACGTTCCAGGCTCTTCCCTTACATCTTGAAGATAAACACTGGTTGCAGGGACGATGGTAAAGCCCATCTCCATTTTCTTGTCTCTTGTGCAAAGTCTGGTCTTAATATGAGCTGGCCCAAGACAAGACCTATCTTGAGACCTCATTAGACTGTCCCTGGGAGCTGGCAGCAAGCTGAGGCCCAGTATGCAATTGTGGGGGAAGAGGGAGAGAGGCCACCACTGATGGAACTCCTGCTGCGGGCTGCCCTCCCCGAAGACATACCAGCTCACTGTTTTTTCCTGCCTTGCCAGGGGCATCCCGAAGAATTCCCTGAGGCACAGCCTGTATCTGTTTCCTCCCGTGGACACAGGGTCAGAAGTTTAGCAGATGCCATACCCCTGCACCAGTCTGTGTAGGACTTGGGGGGACGGGCCCAGTAGAAGAGAGCTAGAGGCAAACAGATAAGCAAGAGGTGGGAAGCATTCCCCGCCGGGCTCCCTAGTACCGTAGAGCATCTGGAAATTGTCCTGAGACAAGCAGAGCATTACCTCCTGACTGCCTTTCCCCATGAGCAGGACAAGCCACACGGAACCCCTGGTGAGCTTTAAATAAAGCATGCTCTGACACTCTCTTTGTGTTTCCTCCCAACCCCTGGCCTCAGCTAGGAATCATAAACACAGTCCTGTGAAGGCCTAAGCTGTGTCATCATCGAAATGACCAAGACTCTCTCTTAGATGATCTTAAATAATGTAAAACGATATTCAGAGATTCAGTCAATTTTTATCAAATAAATCTATCCCTAAAGGCAGAACATCAGACACTGTAGCAGGCCATATGGAGATGTGCCGAAACCAAATCATTTGAACAGGCAGCTTTCTATTCAAAGTATGACCTGGCCCTGTCCTCCCTACCTCACCAAGCTCACACATATTCTCTATGTCCTTATGTTCCTGGAAGCCAGATTCCTCCAGTTAAGCTCCGTCACGGATTCTCCCATGAAGGTATCCACCTTACATCTGCTCCTGACCTTGTCCTTCCAGTGCCTGCTCTCTCTTCTCAGTTACAACATGATGCCTGAGCAGTCAGCCTGGGTTCTGGTTCCCAGCTGTGGGACCTGAGGCACCCTGGGTAACCTCTCTGTTCCTCGGGCTCCCCATTTGTAAAATGAGTCTGCTGATGGCTTGCCTCCTAAGTTTCTTGTGAAGGTAAAATGAGATCATGCTGGTAAGCCTATCAAATAATACCTGTGACTTAGGGAAACACTCAACTGATGTTGGCTGTTGCTGACCTGAGTTCCAATGTACGTGTTGGATTATCTTGAAGACATGTTTTCATCTGAAGTCACGATTGTGGACTTAGAAAGTCCCAGATGGTCATCCGGTGGTGGTTCCATTTTCTGGAGCAGCATGTCCCCAACTGCATCCTGGGGAATATCCCTGAAGCTTGACACATCCATCCTCTGTCATGTTGTACAACAAGAGGGCACACATGCCCACAAGTCCATGTGGGAGACAGTGCATTCTGTCTTCTTCCTGAGACAGTCTGTTGTCAAGACACATGCTTCACTTGGTTTAAGCTAGTATTTCTAACCTTTCATTTCAGGACATTCTCTGAGAAGCAAGTAGTACTATCCTATAGAACATCGGTTTTGTGAAAGGCAGAGACTGAGTGATATGACGTGAGGACCTTTCTTTCATGTGACTACTCAACGTTCACTTGAATACTTTCAGGCCCATGGGACTCCCACTGAACAAGACTGATGACAGCACCCACAGAAGACTATTCTTCATGGTGAGCGGCCTCTCTGTTCCCCCTCCTCTTGGTGATCTTAAATCTGCACAAATATTCTCCACAGAAGATGCTCCCTCTCCCTTCTACCTTGATGTGGCTTTCCAGAGCCCTCACATCCTGACCAAAACAGGATTATAAATTGACTTTCATCATCTTGTCCATGGATGTCCAGCTGAGGGGTGGCAGTGTTATCTGGTTGGCCCAATTTGTTGGTTTGTCACTCAGACCTCATTGGACATGACTTTTAGTCTCCTTTACCATTCTGGTCACTCTCCTCAAAATGCATCCTAATTTATCTGTGTGCTCAAGTGTCTTTCTCTGTCCTGAACACCATAATTGTAATCCAATGTTAAGGCCATAGTTGCATTTGTAAGAGCAGCGTCTATATCACATACTATGGCCAAACCAAGCTCTCCACAGCTGCGTAAAACCCCAAGTCATAAGGAAAGCTGTGAGCTGGCTCTTCTCCCTTTCTGCATTTTCTGTGGATGGGCACACCCCAAGCTTTGGGTTAAGTTCCACTTTCTTCTCCAGTATATAGTGTAACTGGCTGACCAAATCAGAAAAATAAATACAAAGAAGAATTGCATAAATGTGTTCCCATTTACAGAAAAATAGAGATGTAAATGTAATGTAAATATACACACACGTGCATATGCATTTACATCTTTGTACTTGCGGATACATAAAAATTTCTAGAAGGATACACAAGAAGCTATTAATAATTGCTGCCTCAGGCAAGCATGATTAGAGGATCTGGAAGGAGATATTAAATACCTTTAATATTGTTTGAATATTACCACGTATATCTATTTCTTCTTTGGTTAAAAAAAAAAAGTACTGGGGCACCTGGGTGGTTCAGTAGGTTAAGCCTCTGCCTTTGGCTCAGGTCATGATCCCAGGGTCCTGGGATTGAGCCCCGCATCGGGCTCTCTGTTCAGCGGGGAGCCTGCTTTCCCCTCTCTCTCTGCCTGCCTCTGCCTACTTGTGGTCTCTGTCTGTCAAATAAATAAAATCTTAAAAAAAAAAAAAGTACTAACTAGGTAGAAATAATCCCTTTCGTTGGAGTCAACCCATTAATCTTGCCTATAAACTGCTTCCTTCCCATAAACAAACTTGAGGACTTTGGCTTCTCAACTTTCATCCAATCTCCTTTCCCTATTTAAAATTAAGGACAAAAGAGAGAGCCACAGGCCCCCTCCATCAGGCCCCCCCTAAACAGTAATATCCTGCAGGACTCACATTAGAATATCTTACTAGTTACCCTTCCCTTAAAGCACTTTCAGACAGACTATATTTCTGTGTCTTTCTCTTGATAAAGACTCTTCCTCTCTTCAAGAAGAAGAGTTGCCAGGAAGCCTGGGGGGTTCAGTCAGTCAAGGGTCTGCCTTTGGCTCAGGTCCTGATCCTGGAGCCCTGGGATCGAGTCCCCTATTCAGCGGGAAGTCTGCTTCTCCCTCTCCCTCTGCCTGCTGCTCCCCCTGCTCATGTTCTCCTTCTCTCTCAAATAAATGAATAAAATCTTTAAAAAAAATAGTTTAAGGAACAAAAGTTGCAACAAGAATTCAGGATGGAAGTGAGAGTGTGAATGTGTGCAAGCAGATGCTGGGGGAGGTCTCAGGCGTGCACTGTGAAGACACATGCTCTCTCCATATGTTCTGTGCTGACTGCTCACATAACCTCATGGAGACTGTGACCCACTGAGCAAACTACTTAATTTTCTGACTTGCATTTAACTCAGGATCTGTTCAGTCCAGAAAACCTTAAAGAATGACTCCAACCAGAGGCCTGTTGGGTTGGAAAATATCCTCTTTTACTTATCCAAGCAGAGCAGACAGACGCTAGGGTCACAAGGGAGGAGCATTCGAGAAGAGGTCCTTGCAATGTTTCCCACAGACCCTGCGGTGGGGGTGCTTGGGTGTAACTGTCGGGAGTCTGCAATGGCCAAGTGAGGCCAGACAAGAGTGGAGCTTACAATTCCAAGTTTTCCTCTTCAGACTTGTCACATGCCTTGGATCTCCCACTCTGTTCCCAGTTCTGTAATATATTTATCTTCCTACTCTCAGGGAGCCCAATGGCCACATGTCCACGAGCCCTGAAGGTTCAGTGTGTGTTCTCTTCCGTGGGTCACTCTATATTCTCTCTGCCTTGGAGAGGATCCACAACTGGCTCCCAAATCCAGCCCCATTAGGCTCATCCATTCCACAGCTTCGATGTAATAATCTCCAAGGGAACTCCCCAGAGGTAGGCTTGCTATGCATTCGCTCCTAATTACCTTCAGCATCACAGGACATATTATCCAGAGTAACATGAAATCCTGCACTGGAAGCACTCATCACTTGGACAAAATTTATACAAAATACTGCTCTGACTGTGGTGTTATTTGAAAGTGGAGGGCGACTTGCTCGCATTTAGCGAGAGGCAAGCTATATATAACTCATTTGGATGGAGTTAACCTCTGTGTGGACTTCCTTGGGGACCCGCTGCGTTTATCACACACCGAAACCATTAATGCCATGGCAGATCGCTGTAATATAACACACACGTCCTGTCATCATCTCGCAATAACGCAAAACCAAGACGTTCATTCGGGCCCTTCATTTTGACAGTTCCAGCTCAGTGCCCGCTGAACTTGCCGTGCAAATCCACATATTATTGCCTGACTTTAATTCACATTTGCAGCTACATGAGGCCAAATATCCATGAGAAAACCGAAAAGCTCCATTAAAAATCTTGCTTTTTAAATATCCAGATGCACAACCTTGCCTAGCAAAAACATCTAGAATTTTTCCTGTTCTGTTTCTCCGTGTTTAACCTGTGTTTGGAAGTCTGTAGACCTTTTTTTTTTTTTTAAAGATTTTATTTATTTATCCGACAGACAGAGATCACAAGTAGGCAGAGAGGCAGAGAAAGAGAGGAGGAAGCAGGCTGTCCACAGAGCAGAGAGCCCGATGCGGGGCTTGATCCCACCACCCTGGGATCATGACCCGAGCCGAAGGCAGCGGCTTTAACCCACTGAGCCACCCAGGCGCCCCATGTAGACCTTTTTAAGACATCTGGCCACTCAAAACTCAGGCCTGAGGCTTAAACTTGAAAATGACTGATAAACAACTCCAAGGCATGTGGAGCTGTTCCTTTCTTTCCCAGGCCACTCAGAGAAGTCGTCATGAGCTCAGAGAGGAATGGGACACAGCTGTGTGGACAGTGGGCGGTAAGAGGTCCCGGGGCATGGGGGTCAGGCTCACGGTGAGATCTCAGCAACATGTGTCTGATGCATATTGAATGTCACGTGGGAACATCTTGCTCTCCAATGACTTTTTTAATGTTAATCTTGTGTCTTACAAAGAGAAGGACATGCTGGACAATTGCAGGAGGCCAGAGCTAGAGAGCTAGCCAGGCTAATGCCAACAATAAAAAAAGGAAGTGCTGCTTTCAGATTCTGTTTCTAGAACATGAACTCCCTACCCAGGGTCCCCAGGGAATCCCTTTTCCAAGAGGTGTTCCATCTCATCCATCTAACATTCCAAACCCACTGTCTCTCCAAACCCACGTCACCACCATCTCCTCACCACCATCCACTTGATGCTCTCATCTATTGGGTGTCTATGCCATCCCTGGAGTTCTTTCTCCACTCTGAGCCTTAGTTTCCCCATCTATAAAATGGGGAGTCATTTTCCTAGGATTTTTTAGGGATTCAGTATGACCATCTATGTAAGGGGCTCAGCCTTGCACGTAGTAGGCTCTTGGTAAATATACCATCAGCACCCTTTATGGGCCCACACAGAACCAAGGTTTGAAAGTCAGACTGGGTGTCTACCTTGAGCAAGTTAGGAGCTCACCAGGTAGGATGGTTAGAGCAAATGAGTTAGTCGTGCAAAGCATCTTGAATAACATTTGGCACCCAGAAAATCATTGATAAATGTTAGCCATTTGGATTACTGTCCTCTCCAAGGAAGACCTGTTCTCTCTCCTTTGTCGTGGCTCCTCAGGAGAGATGTTAGTCTCACGTACTGAGTACTCAGGGGATGACATCATTTCACTGTTCCTTGTTTCTTGGGTGTGTTTTTTCACTTAGGAAAAACTCACCCTTCTCTTTCCAGTAGGTGCCCAAATATACAGGAAGGACTGTTTGAATGGCAATGGACCGTTACCTGCCGCAATGTAGCTTTCAGACCTCCACTTGCCTTCAGGGCTGAAGGGGACTCCCACTTTGAGTGACCAGCCCTGGTGACTGGGATTTCCTGTGGCTACTAGGGAGGACAGGGGCCTTAGAGCAGCTGCTGGAGGCCAAGGGGAAAGGCCGGGCTCAGTGCATGTTCTGGGTCTGATGCCCGCTATCTACTCACCGGCTGGTGTCCCACTGCTGTTGCTGTCTGTGGAGGGATCATTCTGACGGTCTGTTCTCACCGCCCGGAAGAACTGATGAGTTAAGAAGATGCCCTCAAAGCTACCTCTAAACTGTGAGCCCATTTGATCTGTCCCCAGCTCTTCTTATTCCTATCCTTCCATTTTGGGGTAATAAGTGATTTCTTGGTTAAGATAGACACCATTTCCTAAGTTACCAGGGAAAACAGTCTAGCTTATTTGCACTAATTGAGACATAATTACATATTCACATGGTATCAGGTTCACCCTTGCAGGGCTCAGTGACCGATCAGGACCCGGGAAACTGAGGCTCACGAGGCACAGACCACCTGCCACTCAGAGACTGTGTGCCCACAGGGGTGGAGGGTACTGGAAACTCATTGAAGCTAGTAAGCCCTGCTTTCTTTTTTTTTTTTTTTTAAGATTTTATTCATTCATTTGTTAGAGAGCGAGAGAGAGCGAGCACAGGCAGACAGAGAGGCAGGCAGAGGCAGAGGGAGAAGCAGGCTCCCCGCCAAGCAAGGAGCCCAATGTGGGACTCGATCCCAGGATGCCAGGATCAGGACCCGAGCCGAAGGCAGCTGCTTAACCAACTGAGCCACCCAGGCGTCCCATAAGCCCTGCTTTCTTAACAAATCCCTCCGCCTCTGCACGGAGATGGAGAAGGGAAGCCCATGTCTCCAGCTCTCTCCGTGGGGACCTCTTCTCACCTTGTCTGAGAGAAGCCAGGCTGGTTCTACTCCCATGTGCCAGGGGCAGCATTTCTCTCTCACTTCTGGCACCTACTGCCCAGACCGGACCTCATCACCTCCTCTCTGTCTATGACAACAGCCTCTGATTATATCTCTGGGTGTTCAAGAAGGGTCTTCCCTAATTAAGGCCAAGCGCCTGAGGTGCCAGAGCCCCAGATTCCTGCTGGGGGAGCGATGTCTCCGTCCACCCTCACGCGCAGCCTCCACACCTGCTCAGCTGACCTCCTTCACTCGTGCTGTCTCCATTCTCACAGCACCAACCACAGCATCCCCTCCATCCCCCAGGGCTGCCCACATGCCGCCTCCTCTATGCAGCCTACCCTACCTCTCCTCCCCGCCCCCCTCCCAAGTGTCTGTCCTCCTTCTGTCAGCCTATCAAGTTCACTCTGCAGCTCACGGATCCTGTTCTTATCGGTGCAGTGATGAGCTGGGACATCTGTCTCCTCTGTCACACAGCATCCTTTCTGAGGCTGCTGACTGAGGCTGTTCCAGATTGGCACCTGCAGGGATGTGACATGTCAGTTCTCCCATGGGACCTGCAGTACTGGGGAGCAATCACGGTAGAAGAAAACCACAGCTGGTGGGGCTTCCAGGTTTTTGGCCCCACGCAGGCAATTGGCCATGGCTGGGGTTTCTGTACCAGTGTCTCAGGGGACACACATGTGCACACAATCACCGACTCAAGAAGGCAACCCAGTCCCTGGAGGAGACCCACACCCCCTGGGGGAGCCGGGGAGCCAGATCAACAAACTACTGGCGGGCTTTGGCCAGCAGACTCTTCTGGTGCCGCCAGTGATCCCGCACCAGACTCAACTGGCTCTGTGCTGGGCTCTACGGGGCTCTGAGTGCCATAAGGCCTGAGCCCGGGCTGCTATCTGGCCATAGTCTGTTAGTCTGACATGTGCCTTTACTGGGAAGCCAAGGCTTATTTATTATAAAGCTGTTGGGAGTTGTATGGGGGAAAGAAAAAGAAGAAGAAGAAGGAGAAGGAGAAAACCAAAAAGACATATTTCTGTAGGATGCCACTTCCCATCAAGTAGCTTATCTCAAAAGTCCTGCCCAAATCCTTGCTAATGGGACAGCCTCTAGCTCATTGGGGTCACAGAGGCCCTGAGCTTCCTCCTGGTCTCAGACAATAGCAGGGGATTATAAGCATCCCGTCCAGGTTTCCCCTACACCTGGGCCGAGCATGTCACAATGTTTGGGTAAATGAGCCTAGAGCTGGTGACAGTTATCAGACGTCTTGTAACAGGTAACTCTGATAACAGCAAATCCTTCACCCAGGT
This sequence comes from Taxidea taxus jeffersonii, assembly GCA_003697995.1. NCBI lineage: Eukaryota > Metazoa > Chordata > Mammalia > Carnivora > Mustelidae > Taxidea > Taxidea taxus. The sequence goes on from RCUC01152374.1 coordinate 49,529, forward strand.
TTCTGTGGTTTTTATGCCGACCCTGTCTTTTGTGCTGACAGACAATATCCTCTGTTCCTCTCTTGCTTACATCCAGATCAGACAGATAAACCTCCAGCCGGGATTCTCTGGTCCTGGTCTAGTCAGCACTGACCTCACAGGAAGTTCGTGTGGAAGGTTCTGACCCTCCTAGAGGAGAGGAAGCAAAGAGCGCCAGAGAAGGAAGCCAGAGGGCAAGCCTGATGGGTGAGCCTAGGAAGAGAGGCTGAGGGAGGTTCTGGAACACTGCATGGGCTGGGGAGAGGGGCGGAGCCCTACAGATCTCCAGAAAATTACTAGAAAACGGAGTCTATGGCATCCCAGCAGCTTCCTCTTCTTTACTCCCATCTTGCTTTTTCGGGAAAGTACATTTAGCTGTCAGTTTCCACTGGTTCTCCTCACTGCCTCCCTGACTTCTTCTTTAAGAGTCAGCTCCAGGTTCACCTCCTCCAGGCAGCCTTCCCTGAGTTTGCCTTGTCTGGATTAGGGCTTCTCCGGCCCGTGGACTGATTCTGTTTAGTTATTATCAGTCCCCGGTTCCCTTACTTGGGGAACCGTGAGCTCCCTGATGCCATTCATCTCTGTGTCCTCAGTGCCTAGTGCTCTGTCCGGCTCAAGTGAGCCTCTGCAGAAGGCTGACCCTCATACCTTCTGTCTCCATCTCCAGCTCCCTCTCACCCCTCCACTGGTGCTGTCCTAGCTCACATTCACATCATCTCCTGTCCACGCAGCTCCCATGGCCCTCCACTCTCCCAACTCTTCTCCCTGCCTCCACCTCGCCAGTGTGTGCTTATCTGTCACCAAAGGGGCATCTCAAAGGGAGTAGGAAGACCTAGATTCAAATCCCAGCCCTACCACTCTCTAGCTGTGTGACCTTGATTAAGTATTTTAATATTTCCAGAACTCACATTCCCCATGTCTGTAATAGATACTAAGACATCTTTGATGACAAAAATAGGATCATGAGTTAAAAGACACCAAGGACTGAGTCCTCCTCTCCAAAACACAAAAAGTTAAGGAAGACAGTAAGGTCCTCTCTCCTGTCTCAGAAGGAAGTAGAACAGAGCAATCCAGAGCTTCAAGCCCCCGGTGTCTCCTCTGCTAGGTGGCAAGCATTTCAGGGACAGAAACACTACAACTTTTCTTTCCCAGAGTCCAGCACAGGCCACGGCTGATCAAAGTCATGGGTTGGCATTTGTTGATCAACCACGGGACGTTTCCTTTGTGTTTTGGATTCAGCCTGGATCATGCCTCTGCTTTACGTGGCTTCCCCCTCTGATTATCTCCTTCACATGCCCTCCTGGTGCACCCCTCCAGCCCTGACTCCTGGCGCAGAAACAATACCTCACGGGGATTAGAGATGAGGGAGAGGTGCCCCAGCACCCAGCCCTCTGCTGGCACACCCTGGGAGCTTGTGCAAATGCTTTCACATGCATCCTTAGCTGAACACCTGCTGTGATGAGGAAAGTTCTCTTAGAGGGCACCCGTGACCATGTGGGCACAAGGGTGGAGGATAGAAGGAGAAGTACAAAGGTGCAGCATTCTGGGCGAGGGTGGTAAAGGAAGAAGAGCAGAGGACAGCTCCGGGGGAAGGTGAAAGAAGACAGGTCAGAAAATTCCAGGGGTTAGGGAAGGCCTCCTAGCTGAGTCCCAGAAGCTGGAGAGGAGCCGAAAGAGATGGGAGCAAGTAGGCCATGTTGAAAATAAGGCTTTGCCCAAGAAACCACATTTACTCGAGGATTTGAATGTCACAACAAGTGATTTTGGAAAATGTGCTTGTGGGCCTGAGCATCGTGGGCCCAGCGTCCTGTGTTCACCCGAGGTCAGTCTGGCTGGAGTTTGCCTTTCCACCGAACTAAACCTAGGGTCTAGCTGCCTCCTTGATCCTGTCCTCCTTCACTGAGCATACCCTATCACAGAAAGACTCCCACTCATGTCTCTCAGTTCACCACCAGAACATGTCCAGTGTGCCACCCTGTGTAGACAGTGTGCTAATAGCCAGGCTGAGGCTCACCATGAAGCAAGACCTCCTGTTCTGCTGGGCTTCATCCTCAGCTTCTCTCCCAGGTCCCAGGGAAAGACTCCTCTATCACTTCCCCAACTCAAAGCTAGCTGTGGACTCAGAGTTCAGAAACTGTTAAGTAATTACCCACCCCTAAGCTAACCCAGGCCTCTGATACATGACAGACACTTTTCCTCCCATCTCACAAGTAAATACACTGTAAGTGAGAGTCCAGAATCCATCTGAGCTGGGCAGATTCCAGAACTATGAGCTTATCTCTGCCCTATGCTGCTTGTTCCAAGCCTAGAATCCTCCCCCATGTCCTGGTTCCCATTCTACCCCCTTACCTGTTGATTTGTCTGGAACTAGTTAACAGAACTAACTCAGCCCCACTACTAAAGTCATTCCCAGAAGGAACAGAAAATCAGAACGTGTCTAAGCCCCACACCCCTGTCTCTATCATGGACTATATGGCTGCCTAAGTCTTGGACTTTGGACTCTAGGATCCCAAATAGAGCAGGTGGGTAATCATGTTCTCTTCCCAAATTCTTTGGAGAGAAAGGCGATTCTGGAACACTATTCCGCTTCATTGAAAATCTTGGCCTGACTTCTAAAACCCAGAGGAAGATCAACCTTGGTGGTAACGCACCTAAAACTGGGCATCCTAAGAAAGCAAGATAGAAGGTAACAATGGAAATCAGTTACTGAATTTTGAAAAGTACAGGAGATGAATTGTCCCCAAGTTTGGCCCCATTTCTAGGTAGCAAATTTATCCCCTGACTTTGCAGGGGGCCCATGGGCCCTGGAAACTCCAATTTAAATGACACTTGCTAGGCGTAGGGGTGCCTCTCTAGGCAGTATGGGGCCCATGGGTGCCCCATGCAGAAGCTTGTGGGACTGAGCTCAGAGTAAACGGAAGTAGGAAGCATGACCTACAGCCTTCCATTTTTTCCTGGAATAATGTACTTGGTATATAGGCTTTGTCCTTTTCATCAAAGCCTCTTGACTTCCTCATCTTTCAGTTACTACTCTATGCATTCTTCCCCTACAGTTTTCACCTTTCCTTGGTCTTTGTTGTTGTTGTTTGCTTGCTTGCCTGCTTGTTCTTGTCAGTTTTATACTTGTATTTGACAATCAGTGATTACTTCTCATCCACATCAACTGCAGATTTTTGAAAGTGGTGGCAGGTACATAGGTAGCCAATGTATAGAACTTCTTTGGTGAACCTTTATCCTCATTATGTTTTCTGAACAACCACACATGGATACAGTATGGAGCATTCCTGATTCCTGTGGCCCAGGTAGCTACGTTGAGCCTGGTGTCAACGCACACATCTGGACTTCCCACCTCCTTCATAGCAAGTTTCCAGATCTCTCTGAGGGCCTGAGGGGCACATTTCTCGAAACCCACTGCATGGATGTGCCTGTGAATGTGGATGGTGTGTTCTCTGGTCACTACCTTGTCGATGACGGAACAGCCCTTCTTCATCCCGCCACCTTCTTTGC
>RCUC01152375.1:0-41030 GCA_003697995.1 Taxidea taxus jeffersonii
CCAAAACTCATGTGTTGAACCTAACCCCGAAGGTGATGGTATTAGGAGGTGGGCATTTGGGAGGTGATGAGGTAGGTGATGAGGGCTCTGGGATTAGGCCCTTATAAGAGGGGGGCCCACGAGGAGATCCCTCTGTTGTATGGCGTCTGCGACCCAGAAGAAGGTGTTCACCCAACCATGTGGGCACCCTGAGCTTGGTCCTCCAGCCTCCAGAACTTTGTGAAATAAATTCCTGATATGTATAAGCTACTCAGTCTATGGTATTTTGTTACAGCAGCCCAAAGAGACAGAAACCAACTTTCTCTATCTTCTAACCTTAACCAACCATTGTCTCAATCTCAGTGTGATAAATAGGAAGTAATTAACAGAAGAAGGAGTCAGGAGAGCTTACATACCCCTACTCCTTCAGTATTATACTCATAGTGCTATAGTTTTGTGTCAGTCTTCAAGTTTGGCCACCCTATCAAAAGAATGAGGGCACATTAGCTTCCCTAGGGCTGCTGTAACAAAATGCCAAAAACTGGGTGTCTTCAAACAACAGAAACTTATTTTCAAAGTTTCAAAGGCTAGAAATCCAAAATCCAGGTGTCAGCAGGGCCATTCCTCCAGGGGCTCTAGGGAAGAATCCTTCTGTACCTCTTCTAGCTCCTGCAGGTTGCTGGCAATCCTTGGCTTTCTTTGGCTTCTAGAAGTATAATTCCAATCTCTGTCTCCATCCTCAATGGCCTTCTTCCTTCTGTGTGTCTGTATCCAGATTTCCCTCTTCCCATGAGGACACCTATTATATTAGATTTCAGCCCCACTCTGATCCACGGTGACCTCATCTTAACTTGGTAACATCTACAAAGATCCTGTATCCAAATGTAGTCACATTCACAGATCCCATGTGGATTTGATTTCTGGGGGACACTATTCACCCTAAGATGGGAGTGCCTGCAGCTTTTGACAACTTTCTCCTCTCTTGGGGTCACCATGCTTTGTCTTCTTTCTTCTTCCTTTATTCTCAGGAGGATTTCACATTCCTTGGTCTTTTGTTATCTGATCTTCTTCTCTGGTTTCATCTGTGATTGCTCTAGTTTGTGCCAACCCATAAAATCTCCCAGAAAATTAATCTGCAAATTCTTAAGATCAGATCATATCCTTGAAATCAGGTGGATCCTGGGGGCTCTACACTTGGCCTTGTCTCTAAAGAGTCTAGTGATCTGATTTTTGTATTTCCTCTTAGTAGGATAGATACCTATCATTTGCCTTTCTCCTGCATCCCAGGAGAGTAGTACCCATATTTAGAGTGTTGGGAAATTAACCATTAAAATCAGAATTAACAGGTAAAATTGCTGACTTTTTGTGGTTCTTCTCCATGCAACAGTCACCTTTGGACAGCTTTGGCCATTTTAGAGAGCTTTCTACCTCCACTTTCTACCCCTTTCCTTAAATTTCTCCATTCAAAATTGCTTTTACTACATTATTTGCGTATCTCATAGATGAAACAGAAGTGAGGCCTCTGTATGCCAGGAAATAGTTAAACCTTGCCTTGGGTTGGACCATCCCCCACTTCTGAGCTAGTTGCCATTTTGCATCATACCTGCCCCACCACCTTATTGACAATGTCTTCCAGTAACCCCACTGCCTCCATAGGCTGCCCTCTAGTATGTCAGAGGGAAACAGGGCTAAGCAGTTTCTCAAGGTATTATAGGAGAGAACATTTTTTATTTTAAATAATAGACAAATAAAATCTGCACCAGTCATTTTAATGAAGTGTGTGAGCATCATGATTTATTGTGTTTAAACTTTATTCTTTTACTGTATTTTGACTTTTCACCTCCTTTTTAACACTGACCACTGATTTCTCAGGTGTTTCCTTTGGAAGTTGAAGGATGAGGATGTGAAGATGTCCTGTTTGGGTCTGTTCTCTGTTTCTTTTCTTCCAGCCTCGGTGGGCTTTGGCCACGCCTGTTCCATGCTGGCAGCCCTCCAAGTACTATTGGTTTACAGATCATAGTTTCAAGAAAATGCCAAGTGTAAAGAGACTGCATTTGAGCCATTGTAGAGAAATACAGAAAGCACTTTTAAAACTTTGAGCCTGTGGTTCCATTTAGCTGTTTCCTTGCTTGTTTGCTTTTATTAGAACTCTTATTTAAAATCGACACCAACAACCCAAAACCTGAAAGAGAGAACATACATAGATTATGCTTAATTTTTGTGTGTGCATTCTGAAATTTTATACCTTGCTTGTTTTAGACCAAAAACCAAAACAAAACATAATCAGCATTAGCAAAGTCCTTTTACGAAAAAGATTTAAACCATCCTCACAAGTAAGCAAGTTTAGCAACAGCTTTTAACTCTTCCTTGTTATGAGTTTAGTAGATCAAGGTGCTTCCTGCTGATAAGGTAAGCACTTCCTTTCAGCTGATGACTGGGAGTTTGGAGGAAAAGAAATCAAATAGATTATCAGTCACCAGGACTAAAAGTTTTATAAAGATTAATGAAAACCGAAAAACATGTGATTCTCTGTAGAAACTTATTCTATTCTAGCTCAGCTGCTGTCTAATGATATTAATATATTAGATTTTGTCAGATTTGCCTCACATTAAATGAAAAAGTGTTTTGCTTTAATTTTTTCAGGTTACTGTGGTGATTTTCCCCTCAGTAATGGGTAGAACAGTAATGACGACAATGTTCAACACTGTTATTCCTGTGCTTTTGGGTTTCAGTGTCCAACGAGGCATAGTGGAGAGAACACAGAACTAGGCTTAGGGGTGGAGGGGCCGGGCAGAGATGGCTGGTGGCCCCAGATGTGCATTCACAACCTGAACTGCAAGTCCAGCAACCCTCTGGATTCTCATTTTGCTTGTCTCGAAATAAGATAGCTGATATGATCTGATATGATCATTCTTGGCTTTTGCAGAGAGTTGTTAGGAATTTCAAATAAGATAATGTATTTATTAAAAGCTGTTTGAAAAACTATGAGCTACCGTGCAAATATGAACTCTCTTTACTGTAGCTTAATGAACAACTTAATGAAAAACCTTACTTTGGTTATTTCATTTAATCTGTACAACAACCCTATGAGGCTAAGGATTAATGCTGTTACAGATGAAGAAATTTAGTTATGCAAGTCGTAACACAGCCAAGGTTGGAACCCAGTTAGTCTTGTGTCATGGTCTGTACTTTACTAGGAATATTATTATATTTTCAAAAGTTTTGCAACCTAACATGCAAATTAAGCAACTCTGAAATTACGTTGCCTCCTCCATGAAAATCTCTTACCAACTGGCTATAAAGAGCTTCTTTCTCTAACTCTATTTCTTCCAAAAATGTCTCTCTCAAAACCTTTCATTCAGTCCGTTGTATGCTTCTTGGTTAGTCTTTTCCTCACTTAATCATTTTCCTTATGGCAACCCCTAAAATGCTTTCCTCAGCCACTTTCCTCTATTTTAAAGATTTTATTTATTTATTGAGAGAGAGAGTGAGAGAGAGAGACCAGGGTGGGAAGGGGAGGAGCAGATGAAAAGGGAAAGAGAATATTAAGCAGGCTCTAAGCCCCACACAGAGCCCAGTGCAGGGTCAGTCCCATGACTGGAGATCATGACCTGAGCCAAAATCAAAGTCAGATGCTTAACCAACTGAGCCACCTGATTTATTACTCATTCATTCATACATCATTCATTTTATTAATTAATTAATTTATTTATTTAAATGACAATACTTGTTTATGTAGAAAGTTTTTAGTGTTTGGACATCAGCAACACTGATAGCAACTACAGAGGTAAAGCACCTTCTCAAATAGCTGTATTTTAAAATTCCACAATCTTTTTTAAAAACAAAACAAAAACACACCTTGTTTCTACCACAGAAGGTACAGAAATAGTAAATCAAATAAAACAAACAGGCATGCTACCCAATATGAATAAGACATTATTGATGAGGCAGAATTAAATTTAGCTTTTGATTCATTTCAGCATTTGAAATACATTCTCTCTTTTTCAGAATTATGCACAATGGAACTTTTAGATTATCTTCATATTTCTTTTGACTGATGATGGGCTAGTATGTGTTGATATAGGTTCTAAATCACATTTCTGGTATTAGAACGGACTCCCTTTACCAGAGCTAACTAAGTGGAAAATGATGCATAAATAAAATTTGGAAGACTCATATTATATATTTTTTAAAACTCCACTATTTATTGTGAATTATAGTTGTCATTTGCTTCCATTTATAATTTTAAAAGTTCAGCTCTTGGTGTCATTTTATAATTTTTCATTTTTATCCATAATTATACCATTCCAAATTCCTATTTTAATGTCTCAGTGTTAGCCAAATGATAGCTTAGATTTATGAAACAAAGTATCAAATAAATTCATTACATACTTAGCTTTTTAGTATTTAATTTTTTGGTTAATAGAAATTTTCATAGTTTTTTGTGAATATGTTTTTCCTATCACTAAAAGAGAGCATAGGGAAAAAAAAGATATCATTCATTCTTTTCAGTTTTTAAAATGTATATTTTGACATATTTTTTTGCCTGATACCATCTACACATTTGTCAAAGAATACCAAAGTTGAGGAAAAAGTGATGATACCCAAGAGAGTGAAGGGTAACTGGCTAAATGCTGATTAAAATCTCTCATCTGTGGACTGTGGAAATAAGTACCCAAAGAGAATTATGCTAACACAGTACTATCAAAACAAACAACTTTTAAAATATCTTGTAGCAACTCAACAAGACCATTTATTTATGCTTATTTGTAACTTACCACCAATTAACATGTAAAGGATAAAACAGAATTCATTGGTTTTTCCAAATCAAAGCTTATTGAAGTTACTCTTTGCAAACTGAAGGAAAAGCAAAAGGAGTTTAATGGCTTACAGAAGGGCAGGTGGGGATAGCACTTTTAGATCTATAAATGGATTTTTTTTCCAGAGGCATTAAATACGCCTGGCTTCTATAACACTACTTTTAGTATGGAATCTGCTCAATAAATACTTTCTGAATGAATGGATGGTAACTGGAAAGTTATTTCTATCTCTTTGAGAATATAGAAATACAAAGAGTAAATTGCCACCATAATGATCAGAATTAACTTCACTTTCCATACTTTATAGTTTTATCCTAAAATACCACTAAAATAATGTATTCTACTTTGTATTTGACTTGAACTTTTAAATCAAAGTTGTTCCCTTTTGATATGTTAAGCCTTGGACATAGTGAGTACACGAAGGAGAAAAGGAGAGAAAGCTTCAGAGTTTTCAAGTGCCCACATTTGTGATCTTTTCCTTCTCACTGCTCAGTCTTTTCACCCCATAGGATACTTTTAATAATATTGGAATTTCTCCTTAAAGAACACACACTTAAGTGCTACTGATGAGAAGAGAACATGACATACCTAAAAGTACAATTTGGCTTTGTGTTTTGTAAACCTTGTTTATGTTTGCTCTAAATCTTAGGGAAAAATACACTGTGGGCCTCCAGAGCTGTAAGTGGGTAAATAAAATAAACTCTATGATTTTTCAAAGCATCACTGAATGCCAAGAATCTGATATTATCATTCCAGCTTACACTGACCAGTTTAAGGGTATTTGTATCCTGTTATTCGCAAAAGAATTTACGAGGAAACCTAAAACCACTGGAAGAGACAATGGAAAATGTCATGCAGATTTTTAGATGAATCGACTATGATAAAAAAAAAAATTGAGTTAGCTTGTCTGGTGAACGGAGTGAAATAAAAAATGCAGAAATGAGCTATCCAAGCTTCCACCTCCTTTTATATGATGTGGCCATGAAGTTATTCTCCTCCAAAGACTTTTTTTTTTAAGGATTTTATTTATTTGATAGGCAGAGATTACAAGTAGAGAGGCAGGCTGGGAGAGAGGAGGAAGCAGGCTCCCTGCTGAGCAGAGAGCCTGATACGGGGCTCGATCCCAGGACCCTGAGACCCTGACCTGAGCGGAAGGCAGAGGCTTTAACCCAGGCACCCCCAAAGACGTTTTTTCCATTGGATTTTTAAAATCTGATACAACTGATACCAAGATCCATAGGAGCTGAAAATGTAGGTTGGAAAAATGTGGGTAGGGTAACAGAATGCTTTCACTTCTCTATGATGTATTTTAGTAGAAGGTGCTGCATCTTCAGATAATTTGTATGGGGGTCACTATGTTACAAGACTCCAGGGGGCATCATTTGATGGCATATTCTGTGACCGGCGCCCCCTGATGTTGTGCAGTGGGGCTGCGTAAACTGTGCTGATTTTGGCTTCAGGAATGTTTTCCATGTGTTGTTCTAGGAGGAAAACTATTTTCTAATCTTTCATAGCATTCATGCTATTTCGGCATCCACCACAGTCTATAAACAATGTCAGCACAGCTAATTTTAAACCGCTTTTTCAGAGGGCTTTAAGCAAAAATGAAGGTAGGAGCTTTATAGCCCATAGGAAATGTACTGCTCTGTGCGACACACCTTTAAGTCTGAAAACATGGGTTTTCAAAGGGAAGGAGGAAAGTGGCAACTCAAGAAGATAGTGGCGTATTGGACTAGAATCAGGTTTCTTTACCGAATCAAGATTCTTCTTAGAATTCTTCTCAGCCATGTTCAGTTATGTGGTGATTCTGTATGGGGAATAGCTCTTCTTAACCCTTATAAAACCTTTTTTCTAAGTCACTGTACAAGGCACATTTGTAGAGTGTGGACAGGAGACATGAACTCAGCTGTACAGGCTGCCTGAAGTCACAGCAGTTTAATTGCCCTCATGTGACAGTGCACGTACATTCATTTTTTAAATCCGAAAAGTCTTGATGCAGAATGAGAGAGATACTTAGAAGACTTTGGCAACTAATAAAGAATATTCTGAAAAAATAGAAAAGGTGGCTTAGATATGTTGGGAGAGCAAGCAATATTTGTTTGTTTGTTTGTTTAAGAGTTTATTATTCATTTGAGAGAGAGTGCGCACACGTGTGAGTAGGGAGAGGGTGAGAGAGAATCTCAAGCAGACTCCCCACTGAGCATGGAGCCCTGACGGGACTTGATCTCAGGACCCTGAGATCATGACCTGAGCAGAAACCAGCAGTCAGACACTTAACCAACTGAGCCACTCAAGGGCCCTAAGCAATTTTTTAATTTTTTTGGTGTTTTTTAATCACCAAAAATTGCTATTGGAAAAAAGGGGAATCTATCTTTTTCCCCCTAATTTTATCTTTTTTAATTTTTTTTGTAATTTTGTCTTTAAAATCTGAGCCTTCCTCAAATTTTACTTCTTTTTTTTTTTTGTTTTGTTTTTTTTTCAAATTTTACTTCTTTCACAGTTTTCTCTGCCTCTCCCTTCTCAAATCCCCAAATTCGTACAAACTGTGTGAGTCTGTAGAATTCAATACTTGGGCGCAATCAGATTGCTTGGATTAGTCCTGTTCTACCACTAACAAGCACCGTAACCTTGACCGAGCCACTTGACCTCTTTGTGCATTGATTTGCTCACTTGAGAAATGCAGATAGTAATCGTACCTGCTTCATGTGGTTATTATGAGTATTCAAATAGAAAAAAAAAAACCACCTAGAAAGCATATCTAAGTACTTCGTGGCAGTTCCTTTTTGTATATACAACATGGTGCAATATCTGATTGTTTCTTGTAATGATTTGCCTTAATTACCTTCTAGGGCATAATATATACACATAAAATATAAGCTTCATGTTTGGGTTTTCCATGCTTGGGTCTTATATCTCCAGTTTTTGTTTGTTTAGTTAGTGTTTAGGTATAAGTTTTTTGGGTCAGGACCTGTATCATTTACTACTTTTGTTTGTAATAGACTTGATTTTTTTTAGAAGAGTTTTAAATTCACAGCAAAATTGAGTGGGAGGTAGAGTTCCCATTGATTTACCCCTGTCCCCACACATGCACAGCCTCTCCTGTTATCAACATCCCCACCCACCCAACCCCAACCAGAGTGGGGCATTTGTTATAACTGATAAACGTACACTGACACTTCATTATCACCCAGAGTCCATAATTTACTTTACGGTTCGCTCTTGGCATTGTACATTCTGTGATTGACAGATGTATAGTGACATATATCCACCATTGTAGTACCATACAGAATAGTTTTACTGCCCTCAAATCTGTGCTCAGCCTTTCTATCCCTCCTCTGCTCTAGTCCCTGGCAAACACTAATCTTTTTTACTGTCTCCATAATTTTGCCGTTTCAAGAATGTCATGCACTTGTAATCATTTGGTAGTGGAGCCTTTTCAGACTGGTTTCTTTCATTTATGAATATGTATATATTTTTCCTCCACATCTTTTTGTGGCTTGATAGCTCATTTATTGTTAGCATTGAATAATATTCCATTGTCTGGATGTAGCACAATTTATTTATGCTTTTAGCTACTGAAGGACATCTTGGTTGTTTCCAGGTTCTGGCAATTATGAATAAAGCTGCTATGGACATATCATATATATATTTTTTTATTTCCTATAGTCTCACATACAAAGGTAATGATTTTTAGCTCTTGGCATTCTAGACCTTAGATATGATAAGGAATCAAACATAATATATTACATAAAAGGAAACTGAAGACTGAGAGACATGGTATTCACTAACATTTCTTATTTAGTTCATTATACTTCCTATTATGAAATTCTTTCCTAAATAAAATGAAGAAAATCTAAAAATTAGAATGTCATTTAAAAAATATTACCAAGGATTTGATGTGGTGAGAATAAGGACTGAGAATTATTATACCAAATGATATGATCAGTGTTTTTAAAGAATAAATTTAAAAATAAAGTTGTAGCCACGATTTTTTTCATTGTACATTTCAATTATCTTTTGGTTGGTTGGATTTTTGAATTTTTCCCAAGGGTCAATGCTCACTTCGAACTGACCGAGCTTTGCTATTTTAACAGGTTGCGGCGGGGAGTTGTCTGGGCCCACGGGCTCCTTCAGCAGCCCCGGATACCCTAACACGTATCCCCCCAACAAGGAGTGCCTCTGGTACATTACCACAGCCCCTGGGAGTAGCATTCAGCTTACCATCCACGACTTTGATGTGGAGTATCATGCAAGGTGCAACTTTGATGTCCTGGAGGTAGGACTTTAGATCGCTTATCAACACATTCACTCCACCTCTGAACTCAGGGTGGAACTAGAGATCACTCTGCAAAACTCTCTAAATTATTTCCAGTGGCCGGCTGTGTTCTATGTCCAGACATTTCGACGAGTATCTGTTCTTTGTGAGTGATACTGACGAACAAATGGGATTAATAATCTCAGTTTGGGTTTCCCTAAAAGCAGGGTCTGAAGGACTTGGTGGCAGGCAATTCAACTTGGAGATGGTACCAGGAAGCAGGCTGAGGGGACAGCAGGAGGTGGGGTGAAGGGGGAAGAGCCAGTGAGGGAGCCCCTGAGGGCCACTTGGGCTTAATCCCACTGGGATGCCATGAGGTGCCATGAGGACTGCTCGTCAGGACTATCCCTCTAAGGGTGTGAGTCTGAGGCACTGTCCCCAGACTCCTGTCCCTACTGATGGACTGCACTCAGGATAGTTATGGCCCCACATGTCAGTCTGAGAAATCTCCCTTAGGAAAGACAGTGGAGGGTGGGGGGGGGCAGGGTATAGAGAGGGGGTGGCTTGGGGGGTGAGATGGCAGCTGCCGCTGGGGGTCCACATGGTACAGGGTGCAGAATGTGGCACCGCTGCATGACATTTCCCTCAGAGGATGGAGATGGTCTTTGAGAATCTATCATAATCAGGATCTAGCCATTAGGAGTGGAACCTATCTGCGAAATTTAACAGCTTCCAACACACAAAGCTCCTATCACCTCAGCTCTAAAAATAGCTATCATGTCTGTATCTACAAGAACTTCGGCTCCATGAAGGGCTGGGTATTTCTTTGTTTTGGTTTTGCTTTACTGCTATACCTGCTGCTGAGTGTTTGGCAAACAGAAAAACACATGACATATATTTGTGGGATGGATGAAAGCATATATATCTCTGATTGACACACCGAACTAACGCACATTGCTGGTGGTTTGCAAAGGGAGTTGACATTTTCCCATTTGAATGTTAAATAATCCTGTGAGGGAAGAAGGGAATTTTGTCCCCATTTTACCGTCGTCAAAACAGAGGCTCGAAAATATTGATGGTTTTTCCATGACCACAAGGACAGTGAGTGGATAAGCTTGGAACTGAATCCATCCCCTACTCCATGCTTCACATAAGCCAGTACAAAAAGAGAGATGGAGGCGGGCAGTGCACAAGATGTTGAAATGAGCAGCATGGGCTTTAGAGGAAACTTTAACACTTAAAACATCATTTAATTACAAAACAAGTTCTTTTTTTTTTTTAAGATTATATTTATTTGTCAGAGAGAAAGACAGAGCACAAGCAGGGGGAGCTCAGGCAGAGGGAGAAGCAGGCTCCCCACTGAGCAAGAAGCCCGATGCAGGACTTGATCCCAGACCCTGGGAACATGACCTGAGCCCAAGGCAGATGCTGAACCCACTGAGCCACACAGGCATCCCAACAAGTTCTTTCTTTGAAAAGAAATGGGGTTCTCAAATCGTGCCCTCACTGAGTGGATGCAGGATCACAGAATTGTACTGAGCAGCTCTGGGCTCTCTAAAGGAGAATAATGCTGCAATAAGTGAAATCAGAGACGGAGCTGGTTAAGTCTTTGTGTTAAAACCTTTTCCCCTTGTCTTCATGTCAGTCCTAGGTGTTGCCAAGTCATGACTCCATCTCAGAAAAGGAAAGGTTTTTGGGAAGAGGGAACAAGGTGACTCCTGAAATTCACACTCACAGTATGAGTGGGACTAACACTCACATGTGGAAGGTTCGAATGGTCTTTCTTGCGAGCAAGGATATTTTTCAGTGGCATAAAACCCCTTAACACTTACAAAGGGTTGGCAGCAGACTTTTCCACAGTACTGTGAAATGTTCCTAACCCTTCATTTTCATATTCCAAAGCACATGTGATTGTTGCCCACTTGGCAAAATCTAAATGGGTTCATTGTGCTGAGGCTTTTGTCACACCCATTACATGAGAAAGCAGACTGGGGCTGTTCCCTGCAAGGCTCAACTGGGGGGACAGGGGGACAAGGCAGGGTCTCCAGGCAGCCGCATTTAGGCAGGTCCTATTCCTGCCCGGAAAGAGCTCTGAGGCGAGGCTCCCATCAGCTTGGGGCTTATTTTTGTTAGAACAATGTGGTCTCCCATGTTGCATCAAAATCAGGGTTTGGGGGAACTATTTCAAGCCCCTTGAGTATTTTGGGAAAGCTTACTGCTTATGGCTGAAATGAGTAACCCCCTATTTTTTATTTTATTTAATTAATTAATTAATTTATTTATTTATTTATACTACAGGCAGGCAGAGAGGCAGGCAGAGAGAGAGAGAGAGAGATGGGAAAGCAGACTCCCTACCCAGCAGAGATCCCGATGTGGGGCTCGATCCCAAGACCCTGGGAACATGACCTAGCCGAAGACAGAGGCTTTAGCCCACTGAGCCACCCAGGCGCCCCGCCCCCTTACGTTTTGTTCAAAAATCTTGTTTGACATCTTGGCAAATGCTTCTGTCAGGTGGAAAGTGCTGTAATAAGTCTGTACTAATGATGATAAAAGGAATTTTTCCATCCCTCCTACCATAGCTGCCGATAACATGCTAGCAATAGGTTTCAAAATGTTCCCCGGGGTGATGGCTCGGCCTGGAGACATGGCTCATTTTTCTAGACCGGCCTGCTCTGAGCCTGCCAGGTGAGACCCCTCTATCACCATGTCTGAGGCTTACCTGGGTTTCACCAGATGTTACCAGGAGCCAGTAATTTTTCCCCCTCAAAACTCAGTGTCCAGAAAGTGGCCGCCTGCGTTAAGCAACAGCCGGTTGGTTACTCATAACCCTGGAATGCTGACTTGATTGTAACAATCAATGGAGCTAACAGAGCAGAAAAAATGTTCAAAACAGATTAAAACCATAGGCTTTGAAATGTTCTATATCCTGAGCATTTTACAAAAACACATTTTTTAATCTCTGATCATCAGACCCGCTTCCCCCCCCCAACCAAAGTTTAGTCATTTGCTGTAGTCGAACGAACCACACCCTGAAATTCTTTCCATCTTTTTCCTCTTTTGAAGAGTCATGTGTTAACTGTTGGTGTTATTTGTGGAAGCCAAAAGTACCATTCTATTGTTTGGGTCCTGGAAACACTGGCTGATTTTGCTTCAGTCTCTTGAGAAAGGAGCCTGCTCCCGCATAAAGCAGAAAAGGAAATCCACTCCTTGGGGCAATAAATCAAAACAATTGCTTGGTGTGGGCAGTTTACTCCCTCTGGTCTCTCTGGGATGATCTGTTGTGAGTCCAGCCCCGTAAGAGAGGAAGCGAAAAATATCAGAAGCGGCAGTGTTGATTCTTCCTGCGGAGGCTTCTAGGCCCGGCAGACTCATACCCTCATACCCTCAGACCCGTCGTGTTTGTGATCTTAAGGGGACCCGGAGCAGGGAAAACAAAGAATATTTTGCCGACATGCAAGTTTTCTTTGTCAGAACCAAAGCCTTGTGCTCAGTGTTCTCTCCAAATATGTGCTGTTTATTGGGCTTGGATGATTGGGAACACATGCCATCAGTTTCATGCTCTGAGGACCGTGTTGGGGCAAAGGGGGGGAGTGTGCAGGCAAATCGGGAAAGGACACCATAAGCCCAAAGCAATCTGCTCCTGTCATTTGCATATGTGTACGTATAAAGGGCCACACAGGGCTCCTCCAAAAGTTCTGCTTTTGGTGGGACTTAGGGGGCCACACAAACATAGCTCCTCCTATGAAAATAAGCTTGAAGCCATCCGCCTGCTTCATTCCTTTGCAATTAAAGTCCTTGTGCTCAGCCCTCTGTGAACAGCAGTTTCATTCATTTTGGCCTTTCCTGCATGGCTGGGGGGAATTAATCAGACAAAGAAATCATTATAGATTCAAATCACACAGCCTCACCAAAAGTAGGCTTCTTGTTCTCCCTCTCTCCCCTCAGAGAATCCTTGAGTGATTCCCTCTATCAGTCAACAGCTGCCCTGAGGGTGGGCAAGGGCCTGGGGCCAGAGGAATGGGGGGAGAGTGCTTGGAGGTGGGAGAGCCATACAGTGGCCAGGAGTGGGAGAGCCCTGCACACAGATCTCCCCAGTATTGCTTTCCCTCTTCCGCTTTCTCCCTGGAGCACTGAATAATGAGCATATGCCATGTGGGGGAGGGGGAAGGACCCAGATACCATTATGCCTGAAAACTGACACCAAGAATGCCTTTCTGCTACAAATTTGAGTTCAGCAAGGCCTGGAGGCAGGGGTTCAATACCTTTTGTTTGATTCTTATCTTCCTGCCCCCTTCCTCCCTACCCCCCAGTGAGGAATCTATGTACAAGGAGTTAGAGACCTGCCCTGGGCTGGGTACATCTGCCTGAGAGATGTGACTCTGAGACCCCGGGGGGGGGGAGGGGGCATTTCCTGGGAGAAATGTGTCCCTGGGGCACTGGGTCCTAGTCAGGTAGATGGTTGCCAATCGGAGGAGCCCAGGAGACCTGAGGACACTTGAGATGGATCTAGAGGGAGATGTCCAGATACTGGGCAGTGTCCAGGGCCATTCCCCAGAGGAAGTCAGCTGCTCTTGGCCATGTTCTCACCAGTGGGATTCTGGGAGTAGGTTCGGAGAGAATCTGGGGGAGTCCCTCTTAAGGATATCACAGAACACACTGATACAGAGGTTATATTTTCACTCTCTAAAGAAGCCAAATATTATATTAAATGCTTAATCTTATAAAGTATTCAAATTGCTAAGTGGAAGATCCTTAAAAAAAGTCCAGCAGGGAGATCAGTAGTTTCAGCAAACTGTCGCAAACAAAATGGCTTTATGGTAACACTATTCCCATGTGCCTAGAAGAGTTAGACAGCCAGACTCGATACTGTTTTATCGGCAATGCCTCTGCCAAAGAAAGCAGGAAATCCTAGGAAGACGTGGAAAGAGGAAGGAGGGAGATAGGGAAGATTCTGGAATAATCTGTTCAGTTCAGCTGTACAATTCTGACTGATAGAATAAGCAGGCGTTTTTGTGGGTGGTAGAATTTGTGTTCCTAGGGCTGAGGGAGTGCCTTTGAAAATCCAGCTCAAGTTTATAGTTCACCCCACCCAGGAAGGCTGAGATTTCAGTCTCTCATGATAATAGAATTCAAGACTGGTGGTAAAACAAGGTCAGGGGAAGGGCTGTCATTGCTTAGATATATCTCTTAATTTCAGTCCTTTTTTCTTCATCCTGTCTTAGGTCTATGGAGGCCCTGATTTCCACTCTCCCCGAATAGCCCAGTTGTGTGCCCAAAGATCATCTGAGAATCCCATGCAGGTCTCCAGCACTGGAAATGAGCTAGCCATCCGCTTCAAGACTGACAGCTCTATAAATGGGAGAGGCTTCAATGCCTCATGGCAAGCAGTCCCTGGAGGTGAGTGAACTGAGGAGGTATCTCCAAATACTTGGATTGAACCCTTATAAATGTCATGAAATGATTGGAGAGAGAGGTATGAAGCCTTAACATAGTGACAACTTGGTGACTCCTCAAATGGCAAATGTTGCTTTGGCATTTATTCTTCCCTAAAAACCATGTGATAGAATTTAACTTCCAGAGTTAAAATATGTGAAAGTATGCAAATCCATGGTAAAAGTAGAAGCGGGGTAATTGGTTAGACCAACTTACTCTCCAAGGACCTTGGGCTGTTCCCTGGCCTCAAATATGGGCATCAGCAAAGGGGTAAATTACTTCATGCCATGGTACAGATCTTTGGATGCTTGGCAGATGCCCAAACTGTAAAAGTCAGATTTGTGAAATCCGAAGAATTACCGTGTATTATACAGTGGTGTTCTGCCTAGCATCTTAGGCAGTCTAATAATATTTACCTGTTGCAGATTTTTTTTAATAAAAAATGAACGCACAAAATATTTGAGCAGATGTTAACCTATACAGCTACTAATAAAGCCATGTTAGCTGGCAGCTTACTAGATGCCAAGGATCTATTCTGTTCTGTGAGCACGATATCATTTCATCCCTCACAACCAGCCTATGAGGGAAGGTAATTTCAAATCCTCACCTTACTAATGAGGAAACTGAAACTTAGAGATGTTAGTACTTATCCAAAGTCACATAGCTAGGAAATGCCAAAGCATAGATATGACCCCAGGCTACCTCGCGGTCCCACTTATGGAACTCAAAGGTGGTATAGAAGTATGTTGGATCTTTCCTAAAGTTAATGATGTGTGAATTTAAAGAGGAATATATATATGATCATGTAGACATAGTGTTTAGATTACCCCAAATGATTGTCAGCTATTAGAAAATAATACTACATTTTTCTATTTTAGGTTTATGTTATTATAACTCCAAGATATGATAAGTCATAGAGATAGACATTGATAGGTATTTGATAATATCATAGGAATAAAAAGACTGAATAACTGTACCAGGCCCAGCATATTAAATTTTAAAAGACAGGTATTAAATTATTAAAAACATACATTACTAAGTTATCAAAATTCTTAGGAGATGTATTATTCTTACAGTATATTTTTAGAGAACAAATAAGAGGCATTTTATGGCTTCATGAGAATATGATTTCATTTGCACTTATTTTTCAGTATTTTAAACTTTTTAAAAAAATTATTTGTTATCAGTATTTAAATAATTTTAGGGATTTTCTCAGTCATCCTTCATTTTGTTGGGATGAATGGAATTAATGGTGGATATTTAGTTCTGCGCAATGTTTAGCACCAACATAAAACAGGTGGTTGAGCAAGGCAACATATTGTTCTAAGCTATCAGGTCATGGGGCAAAGTTTTATGCATCATGGACTCCTCTCATTCTTGAATTGGGTTTCCTACTTACAGGTTGTGGCGGGATTTTCCAGGCTCCCACTGGAGAGATTCATTCTCCAAATTACCCCAGTCCTTACAGGCGTAACACTGACTGTTCCTGGGTCATTCGGGTGGAAAGAAATCACCGTGTTCTCTTGAACTTCACTGATTTTGACCTTGAACCTCAGGACTCTTGTATTACGGTAGGTGACACAATTTCAAGCACCGACTATAGTCAACCAGGGTCAGAATATTGCCTTGTGAGCATATTTAGTAAATGCATTACTTATGGATGTTTTCAGCGGCAAATCATGGGAAACCCAACTATTGGCAACCTAAAATATAAGGACATTTGCTTTTTTATCTAAATACAAATCAGGAGGTGGTTGATCTCAGGGTTTTTTAGCAACTCAGTTTCTGTTCTACCATCCATAGTATGTTGATTTGTCATTTTGTGTTTGTTTCCTCATGGTTAGAAAATGGCGGCAGTAGCTCTGAACATCCTTCCTGAGTATAAACGCAGAGAAAGGGAGAAGGAATAATGCTGTTTTTTCTGTTTTGTGTTTTTTTAATCAAGGAAACAAAATTTTCACACAAGTCTCCTTACATATATCATTAGTCAGAGTTAGCTGCAAGAGAGAATAGGGAACTTTTAATGGAACAAATTTATCAAATACTTCAAATCAATTATTATTAAGCCTCCTGGGGTTTTCATGGGTTCTATTTTTCTTGAGATCAGGATATCTCAGTTTGCTACTAGAACAAATCGATGTCTGATAGGACAGAATAAATTGGGGGATTGAGGTGGAGATTCCTATTAGTTGGCCAGATGACCAAAGTTTCTGTTACTACCTTCAACTTTAGTACATTCTCACCTGAAACTAATGCTTTATCCTTAATGTAAAAGTGAATAAGGATGTATTTTGAGATTTTCTTTTTCTTTTTCTTTTTTTTTTTTGGTTACCTGATTTTTTTAACCAAAGATTTTCCATCTTTCATTTGTATTTAGAGACATTTCATTCAAATATAAACCAGATTCTCTTGGCTAATGGATCTTTCTATTTTAGTTTTCTGATAGTTTCTTATACAAACTCCAACTGGCTAGCTTTCAGATTTACCTCAGGAAAACTCAAAAGTTGTTTCACAGCTTTCAAAATGGTCCAATCAAATGGTATGATTTCAAATACTATTTTACAAGATAATTAGTAAACTGTTTAAAAGATCAGTTGATTTATGACTAAATATTAGTCTTCTAAATGAATCTTCAGAGTCTAAGTTGGCAAAGCATTATACAAACTTAAGGTATAGAGCAAAGTATACACTTGCCATAATGGTGACTCAGACCAACTCTCCTGACAAAGATGATTTAAACATTTTAGGTTATATTAAAAAACACCTTCCTAAATGTAGCAAGGAACTCACAAGATAGTGTGAAATCTCTGAGTAAATATTTAAGAGGTGTGAGCCTAGTATTTGAGATAGCTTTTACCTGTAGGGCATTTGCTGATCCAGATGGGGTTAGCAGCACCTCTGTGAGCCTCTCAGGGCAAAGAGGAGCAAAGTGTGAGTTTAGAGATGGAATAGAGCGGAAGTCCTGGCAAGCCATCTCATATCAAGGTAAAGAACAGTAAAACAGCCTACACAGAGACTGCATCCCAGCTTTGAGTCATCTGAGTGGACCCAAAATCTGAAGCCATGGAATAATGAGAGGACACCCTGTACTGTTAATATATCTTTGGACATCTGACAAAAGCAATTTAGAATTTTCTTCAAAGGGACATAAAGTCATCCTAGACCTCATTTCTTTTTTTTTTTTTAAAGATTTTATTTATTTATTTGTCAGAGAGAGAGGGTGAGAGAGCGAACGAGCACAGGCAGACAGAGTGGCAGGCAGAGGCAGAGGGAGAAGCAGGCTCCCTGCCGAGCAAGGAGCCCGATGCGGGACTTGATCCCAGGACACTGGGATCATGACCTGAGCTGAAGGCAGCTGCTTAACTAACTGAGCCACCCAGGCGTCCCCTAGACCTCATTTCTACTAATAAGTTTTCATGGGCAATAGCCAGCACACTATCAAAGATATGCATGTACCTGAGAAGGTAACATAACATAAATGAGATACAATATGAATAACAGATAATGGAAAGAAACATACTAACATGGCAGATTGGTGAATAATTATGATTACTAGGCTCATGGAGATAAAAGTCAAACTTTAAACTCTCAGCAAGGAACTGCAAACTATAAAAAGTGACATTGCAAATACAAATGAGAACCAATTAAAATTATTAGAACTGGATGAAATATAATAGCTGAAATTAAGATCTAGTCAAAGATTTTTTTTGATATTTTAGACAGATTAGACAGATGAAGAGAGAAATAGTGAACTGGAAGATAAGTCAGAAGAACCTATCTGGGGAAAAAGCATGGATAGGCAAGAAGATGGAAAATATAGAAGAGAGGTTAAGACACATAGAGGAGGCTTATAAAAAGTATATATTTGGGATGCCTGGGTGGCTCAGTTGGTTAAGGGGCTGCCTTCAGCTCAGGTCCTGATCCCAGCGTCCTGGGATCGAGTCCCACATCGGGCTCCTTGCTCGGCAGGGAGCCTGCTTCTCCCTCTGCCTCTGCCTGCCACTCTGTCTGCCTGTGCTCACTCTCCCTGACAAATAAATAAATAAAATCTTAAAAAAAAAGTATATATTTAATTGTAATCTCAGAAGGAAAAGTGAGAGTTAAATGGAACAGAAGCAATATTTGAAAAGCGAATGACTGGGGTGCCTGAGTGGCTTAGTTGGTTAAGCGTCTGCCTTCAGCTCAGGTTATGATCCCAGGGGCCTGGGATGGAGCCCCACATTCCACTCTCTGCTCAGCAGGGAGCCTACTTCTGCCTCTCCGTCTGCCCCTCTGTCTGCCTATGCTCTCTCTCTCTTTCTCTTTCTGTCAAATAAATAAATAAAATCTTTATTATAAAAAAGAAAGACTAATGACTAAGACTTTTCTAAATTTGATGAAAGACATCACATTTAGAAAAACAAGAATCCCAAGGAACCCAAACAACTAACCGAGTAGAAATAGAAAGAGAAATAAATAGAAAGATATACTAATCTTAAAAAACTAAAGATAAAGGGAAAATGTTACAATCAGCCAGGGGAGTGGGTAGGAGAGCAGATTGCCTTTTAGGAAGTGGCAGAGTGGACCCTGACTTTTCAACAGTGATAATTAGAAGGACAAAAGACAATGGCATGGTATCTTCAGTCTAAAGAAAGAAAATAACTACCAACCAGGGACTCTGTCCTCTCCTAAAATAGTCTTTAAGAATGAAGGTGAAATAAAGCATTGCAACAGAAAAGGGGTCTTCAAGAGAAGTTAAAATAGGCCAGAAACAAATTGTTTACTTTCTAGATGTGCCTGCAGTGGGCAATTCACCATTTGCTTCCCCTGCCAGTTGGTATGGTGCCAGGTACAGTATCTTCTCTTCTCTTTGGTAAACTCCATAAGCCATAGAATTCAACATACAAAAGCGTGTGAACAAAACAAAGCCAAGGTCAAATGGGTCAAAGGCACGCCCAGCATGGCCGCATTTTTCCCCTCCTGTGTTCATGAGTAGAGTTTTCCACCTACATGGAATATAAATATACAGACAGGGTTTGCTATTAACCACTGCCGTATCTCAGCCTGCAGCCGGCCTTGACTTAACAAACTTAGCAGGAGGCAACAGGTAGGAGGAAGTGAAGCCTCGAGTATGATTTGGTCATAGGCATGGAGACAGGAAAATAAACCCAAAGACAAGTGCTGGGAGGAGTTCAGTCTAGCAAATAAGGTAAAATATAAAATGTAATAGTCCAAACAAGTTGTTGGAAAAAGGGAATCCTGTATGAGGTAGTTGGACTATCCCTGCCATTGGGCAGATGGGGCATTCAGAAACAGTTGCCACTAAGCACTTGAGCAAGACTTTGATATAAAAAGTGAATTACATCTTGGGAAACCTGGGTGGTTTGGTCAGTTAACCGTCTGCCTTTGGCACGGATCATGATCCTGGGGTCCTCAGATCAAGTCCTGCCTTGGGTTCCTTGATCAGCGGGATACCCGTTCTCTCTCTGCCTGCCATGCCCCTGCGTGTGCTCACTCTCTCTCTCTCTCTCTCTCTGACAAATAATAAAATCTTGGAAAAAAATTTAAAAAATAAATAAAATAAAAAAGAATTACCTCAATTGCATGATGCCATGGTTAAGAAGTCTAGCCCTGTGGTGAGGAAGACCTGGGGCAGAGCCCGAATTTTGTCATTTTTAGGTAGTGTTGCCTTGAAGAAAGTTAACTCTTCAGCTTCAGTTTCTTTAACTGTGAAATGGGGAAAATAAGAGTACCTGTGTCAGATTTGTTGTTGGGTTATTTGGGATGCTGTAAGTGACCTGCTTTTCCTATAGAAAGGTATTGATTTGTGCTAGCCATAATCAGAATGGTGCTGATGGGGAGTGCCCTCCAAGAGGCATGTTCAATGAGCCCTGGGAGAGGGGGTGGCATGGAATACTAAAAGGAGCACTGGGCTGAAGATTCAGGGCTCCCTATCTGTGACCATGGGCCTCAAGGACATCAGTGAAAGAAGAGCCTGCTTAGGAAACTTTCTCATAGCATAGGGCCTACCATCTCATGTACATAGGACTCCATAACCGTAATAATCATCATGAGAAAACAGAAGGAGAAATTAATTTGGCTCTGGAGGCCAGGGAAGTTTTCACACTGGAGATAACATTTTAGTGGCAGAATTTCACCAGTAGAAATGTGGGAGCGAGGCCAGGAGAGGAGGCTTTGGGAAAAGAATTGGGGAAATTATGCACAGAGGGATGACTACATACAGACATGTGAGGATAGAAAAGATGTTGTACTGGAGTGTAGCTAGCTACCCATGGATGAGCATGTAGAAACCAAGTCTAGAGAAGACATTCTGAGTCTCCTCAGGATTGGACAAACTCATGCTTTCTGAATCTGTAATTATTTTATAGATTGTATGAAGTTAATAGAAGTTTTCTGTGAAACAGAAGAGTTATAACTCAAAACTGTATTTTACAATGATAACATGTGGCTGTGTGAGGACTGGGTTGTCAGAAAAAGAGAAAGGTAGCATGAAGGCTGTTTGGGAAGCTATGGAAAAGCCTTGGGGAGTGGCCTTGGGTATGGCAAAAAAGAGATGTATTGGAGAACTCATGTTATTGTACCGTCACCAAAATTTAGAGACTAATTACGTGGTAGAGGGTGAAGTGGGCGATAGAAATGAGGGAGTCAAATCTATTCACTTGAAGAATGAGTGAGTGATGATGCTATGAAGTGAGTAAAGGGGTAGATACCATGAGTTTGATTTGGAAACTTTTTAGTTTAGCTGTCTACGCTATGGCCCTTATAAAGTTTGACATAGGAGTTTAGGGCTCAGGATGGCATCTGAGCCAGACATACACATTTGGGAATATTTCTGTATATCTCAGTAGTTGTTAAAGCTACAGAAGTAGGTATGATCACTTATAATAGCATTTTCTAAAGAGAAAAGTGCCAAGTAAACTCTTTAGGAAATATCACCATTTAAGGGACAAATGGAGGAACAGAAGAAGAGAAGACTAAGAAAAGGCATTCAGAAGTAGGTGGAGAACCAGAGAGAGTAGTAATCTAGAAATGAGGAGTGAAGTGAATTTTAAGAGTGAGTGATCACAGGTATCAAAGGTTTCAAATACAGCAGAGGTCAACTAGGAAGGGGATTGAAACCAGACCACTGGATTAAGTCTTTGATGACCTTATAAGGAGCAGGATGGGTATGGGTAATAGTGGAAGACACTAGATCACAATGGGTTAGGAGAGGCAGGAGCTTCTTAGCTTTTTCCTGGAGTTATGACAGTGAATGTTGTAAGAGGATAAAAGGCTATAACCTACAGGTAAGGCAAGACCAATGGAAAGGTTTTTTTTGTTTTTCTTTTGGTTTGTTTTAATGATGGAGAAGCTCGAGCATGTGGGGAAGGCATGGTGCCATTGAAAAGGAGCAACTGATGGCTGCATAGTATTCCATTGTATGTATATATATACATGCAGCCATCAAATACTATGCGGCCATCAAAAGAAATGAATCTTACCATTTGCGACAACATGGATGGAACTAAAGGGTATTATGCTTAGCGAAATAAGTCAATCGGAGAAGGACAACTGTCATATGATCTCCCTGATATGAGAAAGTGGAGATACAATGGGGATGGGGGTTAAGGTGGTAGGAAAAGAAAAAATGAAACAAGATGGGATTGGGAGGGAGACAAACCAAAAGAGACTCTTAATGTCATAAAACAAACTGAGGGGGGCGGGGGGGAGGGGGGTTGGGAGAGGGTGGTGGGCTTACATATATGTTTAAATAAAAATAAAATTAAAAAAAAAGAAAAGGAGCAACTGAATGTAAGGGATAAATAGAGTAATTGATGAAGTCATGTTTCAAGGCAGAGATCTGGAGACAGATTGGTCCTATAAATTTCATATTTTCAGGATGAGAAACGAAAACACATGGCTAACCCCAAGATATATAGTTTTCTTGGATTTGCAGATGTATTTATGTTGAAGATTACAGAAATCACACATAAGCTAAGCCATTTTTTTCTGCGCGGTTTACAAATTACCTTTACAAATGGTTAAAGTAATGTGAAGAGGGACTATTCTGGTAAACTAGGGTAGAGATCTGCTATGTGTGGTTGGCAAGTGGACCCAGTTATAGGGTGGGAGGCCGGCAGAGCTTGGAAGCAGGCAGGCAGTGTCCTGGTGAGGCTGGAAGCTTGGCTCCAAGTTACAGTTAGCTGTCCAGGCGTTCATGAAGGCGAGCATTGAGGCACCAACCATCTACCCTTTACAGCTAGAGGGATACTGGATGTGAAACGTAGCCTACAGTCCAATATCTTACATAACATCTCTGCAGTTTAAGTTCAGACAAAGCCAATCATTCATTCTGGAGACATTCAAGTTAATTTCTTGGTCCTTTTGCTTAGACGGAGTCATTAGCAAAGAGAAAAATATTCAGCTGCCAGTGATGCTGCCAGATAACACTTGTGTTCATGGGATTTTTAATACAGCTCAATTGTCCTATTAAATATCAAAGTAAATTATGGCTGGATAGGACCAGCAATCATGTTTTTTAAAACTCCTATAACAGTTTGGATTGTCAGAAGTGGAAATATTAATTTTAACAGACATTATGGCTAATAGTTGCAAACACATAGATTCATAGGATGTTAAGCTTGCAAGAGGAGAGATTAGAGATAATTTACTGTCATATGCTTATTTTGGGAGTAGTATTCTTATTTTAAAAATAAGAACATTGAAGTCCATATGGTCAGGATCAAGAACAGGTAAAAATTAATAACTAGACCAGCACTAAAACATAAGCAAGCCTAAAGTAATGGTAAGCATTCTGAGAAAATATAAGAATTACAGTGGACATGTGAGGAACTGAATAGCAGAATAGAAGACAACTGAAAAAATAGAGGGAGAAAATAAAGCTAGGGTTCCTTTGGAATCATTTTGGAATCATTCTCTTTTGGATGGCCCAGACTTCATTTATCAATATAAGGAAGAGTGTTAGGATTCCAGATATGAGGTAGAAGGTGTTTTTGCCTTGACACCAGGTGGCCTGGGCTCCATGCACCCATTCAATCTTTGGTGTCAACTTTGCACCAGACCTTGTGGCACCACTAGTGTCCGGGCATGGCTCCAACAGTCCCTCTTGTCATGGCTAGGGGATCTGAGTTTGCTCATTTATAAAATCGAGTGCCTGGTGAACTCACAGATAGAGAGGATCCAGTTAGGAGTTGCATCTATGGGTCAGAGGAGAAGCACAAGGTGGGAGGTAAAGAAACATACACCAAGGGTCTGGTGACGTCGGTGTGGGGGTTCACTCCAGAGATCACAGTCAGACCCGCACCAACTCGCTAAGCTTCAGTTTCCGCTCTGGTCGCAGGATTGGCCTTGGCTAGGAGGTCATCTCCATGCTCCATTTGCTGTGCAGAAGAGAGCTCTTCCTGTAAGCAAGTCTGTCCCAGTGGTCCTAAGTGGAGGCAGGGTAAGCCCATAGGGAACCCCATCTCTCTTGGCCTTGTGGAACTAAAGGCAACATTTAACAAGAAGCAGATATGGATGACAACTTTAAAGTGGTACAGTAATGCACAGTCTCCATCGCCTTTCACATAAACCACCAGCAACAGTCTTGGTACCCGAAAGGCAGCAGTCTGGTGCATGAATCACTAATAGATGCATGGCTGAATCCATGAGTAAATGAATTTTGTAGTCTCTACTGCAATAGTCAGTGCTTCAGTGGAAAACTGCAGATGACACATTGGGGAATGTGCTGTGCTGAGTTCACTCCCTGGCACAATTATTGATATACAGTCTCACTCTTTTGAGCCACATGAGAACTTAGATAACATCGCAGAGGCGTGTTTTCTAGAATTTCCTGCTGCTATAATGAAAAAAGAGGGAGAAACGGAATTTTCTGACCTCATATGAAATGGTGATGGCATTGTGGAGAGCTAATCAGAAAGCTCAACTGATGGTCAGGTTTCAACTAATTTGGTAATATGTTTGCACTTTCTACTCCGTCCCTTTTGAGTGGCTAGTGCAATTAACCTCAGGCTCTCCAGAATGACACATTGTGAGTATTTCTTGCTAAGGCAGCAGCGGGACCCACTGGTTGGGCCTAACTCTGTATGGTCAGCACGAAAATGGCTCCATTATGTTGCCTTTCATGAAGGCTGAGTATTAACGTGACCTCTAACTGACAGTTTAATTGCTTAATTAGAGTCTCCCTTCCGAGCCTTAAATCCATGTAGCTCTGCGAGCTCTTATCGATCTCTGAGCAATGCTGGCAGTAGCTGAGTGTAGGAGCGGGAGAGGTCAGTTCTGCTGCTCCCGAGGGGCCCTGGAGACTCCCGCCCGCCCCCTGGTTTCAGCATCCTCTTTGCTCAGCATGATGGAATGTCTGCCTTGTGAGAATCGGTCAGAAGCAGATAAAAGCAAGCAGAGCACAGCCCGGGTCCAGCCTCTCCTTTGGAGAAAACATGCATTAGGGCTAACAGAGCCTAGTACAAAAAAAGGGGTGGGGGGAGGCACATGGTGAGTAACTGTTTTTCTTTCTGAAGCTTTGTGTGCCAGTGGAGGAGAAAGAAAACAAAGTGTGTGATTTGAAGTGAGGAAGACCGGACCCCCTGCCCCCACCCAGAGCCGCGGAGTCTGCTGTCGGTTCGAATGATTTGACAGTGAGGCGCAGGGTGGACCAGGGCAAACACGGAACCTGGAATCCATATTTTGTTTTATTTATTTATTTATTTATTTAAGAAACTGCCCACGGTGTGTTTTCTTTTAAAACATGGATCTTTTCAAAACAGAGCAAATAGACACAGTAACAATAGAACTCAGCGCTTCAAAGAGACGATGGAAGCGATTCTTTAAATATTTATTGTTTTACAAACAGATCCAGGCCAAGAATCAGTCTCTCCCCACCTCTATTCCTTCCCTTTCTCCCTCACTTTTTCCCACAGAAAGTTTCCATTTGCTGCTTGAGGACGATCTCCGACGATTTCTTTAAAACGTTTTATTCTGTGACTTGCTTTTGATAAGCTGCCTGGCCGCGTTTTGCCTTCCAATACCGCATTAGTCACTCAGAGCTGTGCCAGTGCTCTTCGTCCCCAGAGCAAAGCATGACTGCGTTTGAAGCCACAATTCTCAGTCTGCGGGCAGGGCCTTTGTTTGGTTTCGTTTGCATTTCAGCTCGTGGTCTCCCTAAATGCCTATTTATTTGTGAAAGTGAAAGGAGCTTCTTGGATGTATTTTCCTATCAACATTTCCAGTAATCTCTGAGTTACTGCTGGCAACAATGCCAAATTACTGGAGGTTATAATCTGTAAGAATGGAAGACCGAGTGCAATCACGTACAGCAAAGGAATAGGTATGACAAAGTCCCGCGGTGAGATGCGCGGCTGTGTATTCAACCTGGTGTTTCATCTCAGAGGTGCCCAGCTGGCAAACATCACTGACCGAGGAACCCCACACGTCCTCCCCCTCCCCCCACCCCCAAACAAGCTGCTATAATGAGTAACATTTGCATTTCCTTCCTCACGTACACTTATGACTTTAACAGCTTGGATATTTTCCTAAGGGATCCCCCTCCCTATCACTTAATATTTCCTCTGTCTTGGAGCCATTCCCATTCCAAGATGGGAAATCCGTTAACAACTATATCACACATGTAGCACGTGAAAATGTTTTGGAGACTTTCATCCGCCAAGCTGACTTGCTACCCCGATGTGAAGGATGTCTTCTGTACCCCAAATATCTCATCCTTACCCCTGATCATCTTTAAGGCAATCCAAAGCAGTAGACATGTGTTGCAAGTGGTTAAAAATGAAGTAAAAGGTAATGACTGGGTTGAAAACCAAATTAGGCCAGGCCCAGGTGAGAGAGGCCAAGCTAGACCAGACAGGTAGTGGTTTTTTAGGCCACGAGAGGACAAGAAGTGGATTACATCTGAATCAAAGAAGAAAACCGAGTTTAGGAATCAGGGATACAAGTTGTAGGTTTACTTACTGGTCGTGGACAGTGTGCCCTTTGTCACACAGTCTGCTGAATTAGCCACTCGGGGAATCCCATGCATGTTCAGTGGGATGGAATGCATGACAGGTGCCAACTGCCCTGAAACCCATGGGGGCCCCAGACAAGACTTTCTCAAATGCCACTGAGGATGCATCATTACAGGTCTAAATAAATGAGGGACATTTCCATTCTATTTCCTATTTCCCGAGCTCCCATGATTATCTTTCTCGGAGATCAAGGACCTATCGCTTAGCTTCGGAAAGTCATGATCTCTCAATATTCTATTCTCAATGAATAAGACTGTATTTTATCTTTTCAGTTGGCTTCATAATAATTGCTCAGATGTCCCACGGATGGGATTCATATCCTGGCCCTACATGGCTTAGCGTGTGACTGTGAGCAAGTTCTGTTTTCTGAGTCTCAATTTAACCAACTGTAAAGTAGAATTGGAAGAAGAATTGAATTTTTTTAAATGTAAGGCATTTTGCACAGTGTCTGGTACAGATAAATGTTCATTGCTACTCCACATTTTTCTGTGATTACTACTACTGCTTTCATTACTATCTACTAATACTATGTTGAAGGTCTTATCTTTTTAAAAACTGGGAACTGTTTAAAAACACAGAACCAGATCTGTGATCCAAAGTTCATTTCTAGCTATCCTCATTAGTTATGAACAGACTCATTTTATCTTACTTTAATATTCTTAAAAATCTTAAAATATCTATTATAATTTTTTTCACACATTCTCCACTCCATCATCTCAGTGAATTGTATCACCTCATAAATGTGCTATTTTAATACCTTCCAGAAGATTCACGAATGAGTTGAGAAGGAAAAATTAGTAGAGCAGAAAATGAAAACAAGAGCATAGTCTTACACTCTTATCTAAGCGTATACATTCATGATTTGTTTGCCCGGAAAGCTCAACTCTGAAGCTCAGCCAAAACTTTGGGGGATTATAAAACATGCTGTGTGTGTTTTTCTTTTAAATTAAAATAGTTTCCTTTTACTCCAGCTTGTCATAAATTTTAACCCATACATTCAATTGGTTTATTTCCTCCCTGAGCAAAATGCAACTTTGTAAAGCCAGAAAATAGGAGAGGCAGTAGAAATCTTTTCCTACTTGCTTACTCTCCAACATGATCTGAGGGAGTAGATTCCAGTTTCTGGAAAGGAAAATGCAAACATTACGAGGAAGCTAATGTTCATTTTCCCCCCTCAGTCATATGCTTCAGGCTGTGAGTGCTGATGATTTCTGGGAGGTGATCACGAGTCAGTCCTTCAGCAAGGAGTGTGGATCAGATCAGTGGGCAGGGCAGGGGTCTTCAGGCTCAGTGCTGGGTGCTGCATGGGGATCAGACACTTGCTCTTCCTCTCTAAGCAAAGTATCAGTGATTGTGTTATTTTACGGGATGGGGAACCTCGGCTTTCTTGTATCACATGTTACATTTTATAAAGAGTGTACTGAATTGGTGGTTTGTTAGAAACCCAAGTTAAAGGAGACACCCATTTAGGCAGGGAAAACTTCCGGTTGCTGTGGTGTCCAAGGTGAGGGGTGATAAGGTCCCTCACCCAGAGGAGGCCCCGTGGAGGGAGTTGTAGGAGGGACCTAGGAGAGACCTTGGAGAGAGAATTGACAGAACACAAAGATCCCCTGGGCTTGGGGGATATGGGAGAAGTCTGAGGCAAGAAATGAGGGTGAAGGAGGAATTAGGGGAGGGAAGATGACCTCAGTCAGAGAAATTGACATTCGAGGTTTGTGGCGCCATCCAAACAGTGATGTCTGGAATGCCATGGGATGGATAAGCCTAGAGCCTGGAGAGAGGTCTGCGGTACATTTGGAGATATTAGCCAACTAACAAATGTCTTGGAGCTCTTAAAGCAGAACCCATATCTGTTTAACTACATTCCCGTGAGGCAGCAAAAGGCCAGATTAAGTGGCATTAGTAGCCATCTGGCTTAGCTTCTGTGGAACTGTCCAAGGGATAGCATATTTTTTTCTTGTCTTTGTATGGAATCGCTTATTTACATGTCTGACTGGTACACCCTTAAATATTTTAAATATGTATGGTATTTAAAAGTTCTACGTGCTCCTCATATTAAATTTCTGAAATACAGAAAGGAATAAAAATGAAATCAATGCCACCCATAATATTGCAATATTAAGAACAGACTGTTAAACATTTGGCTTATTTCCTACACAAACATACCAATCCAAACACACATATGCACACTTACATACATGTAAACATAGTTAAGGTACTACCACACATCATTTTGAATTCTACTTTTTTTCACTTATTATTTAGTATGTTTCTCCTTAAAAATAATTTCTTATTTTTAATAATTATTGTATCAATTATATGGACATACTAGAACTCATCTAACCACTGGCTTATTATTGATGACTTTGATTACTTTTTTAAATTATAATAATGCTATAAAGAACATATTTGTATGTGAATCTTATTCTATATGTCCTGTTTTTTCCCTGACATAAATTCTCTTTATCGAACACTCTGTTTTGAAATATGTTAAGTATATCGAAAAGTATAGACTGTATAATGCATGTGGAGTATACAATGAACAAAATCATTTCACTGTCCAGACTTGCCAAATTGTAATATTTTGCCATATCTGCCTCAAGTTCTTTTTTTTCCCCAAAGAAATGAATTACTCAGGAGACAGGAAAATCCCATGTGTAGACCACATACTGATACTATTCCCTATTCTTATCTTGAAGAATACCACGAACGAGAATTTGGGTGTATTATTCCCATGGCTATTTTTATACTTTTTCCTTTTTTTATACTTTGTCTATGTTGTAATGCGTCCAGACCTAATGCATTCTTTTTGCCGCCATATGATATTCCATTTCATGAGTATACCATGAATCACATACCCATTCTGCCATTAGGGTACATTCAGATTGCTTCCGACATTTGGCTGTTGCAACTCTTACAGCTACGGGCATTCTCATGCAAATTTCTGAAGGCAGTAATGCAAGAGTTTCCCTGGGGGAGACACGCTGAAGTCAAAGTGCTAGATTTTATTTACCCTACATTGCCAAATTCTACTAAAAATGTATGTGTGAGAATTCCTATAATGAATTGGAGAAACTCATCTTCGCATTCATACTATATAATTTCCACTAAACTTCCAGTACATTGTCCTACTTGAGCTTTACGATGGCGAGGCAGGGAGGGATTCTCTACTTCCATTTTTAAGAGATGAAATGATAACCAGAAGCTTCTAAAGTGGCTTGGCAAGAAAACAAATACCAGAGGCTGACCCAGGTCTCAAGTCTAGGTGTCCAGACTCTAAGAACAGAATGCTTCCATGTGTTCTGACCGTAAGGTCTCTGTGCTTCCCTCATGTTCTGAATCTAAAATCAGCATGCTGTCCTCTGGGCCTTGCTTGTTTCAGTGGAAAATGTCACATGGGCCAGAATCTATGCATAGTTCAGCAAAGGTTATGCAACTGAAAAGATAGGAACAGTGTAGTTTGAGCTAACCGTGGATATCAACACCCATTTTTAAAAAGATTTATTTATTTATTTTAGTGGGGGAGGGGCAGAGGGAGAGGAAGAGGGAGTCCCAAGCAGACTCTGCACTGAGCACAGAGCCTCATGCAAAGCTCAACCCCATGACCCTGAGATCATGACCTGGGGACCACAGGGAGGAAGCTAGATTTAAAATCACTGCCTTTCCCGAACTTGGCTGGATACTTTGTTACCCCCGACTCAACTGGTACATTATAAATTCTTGAACAATTTGTGATAGCCTTCCTTTCCAAAGAAATAAGGCAGAAACAAAGAAAGAAGAGGTTGGGATTCCCCCTAAGGGTAACTGGATTCCATGAGTGTTTCTCATGTGCCAGGCAGCACATGTTAATTCGGTGACTTCTCCCTCCATCCCTGGGAGAACCAGCTCTTTAAAGGGAAGTGAAGGTGTCACGCTGTCTTTGTTTCTCCCTCTTGCACACACAGCCCAGCCCATTCAGTTAGTGTCTGCCCATCTTCACACTCTGACAACTCATTAGACCTCCAGTGACCTCCAAGTCACCAAGTTCATGAGTAATTTTTGTTCCTTTCAGTAGAGTTTTCAGTGGTTGATCAGTCCACGTGTGGAAAAGGAGACGCAGAGGTTTAGGAAACCCATTATTCTCCATAATATTTTCTGGAATTTCTTCATGGAGAAGTGAGGAAAGAAGAGAGGCGGTCACCTTGATGGCCATCTCTTACCACTGTTCACATTTCAAGCCCTCTCTTGCTTCTTATAGCCCTTTGCTTTCTTTCTCTCCCATGTTAAGAGAATGTTGGAATTTATGAATTTTTTTCTTTATTTCTACACGGTACCACAAATCTGAGGTTCTTTTTTTTTAATTTTTTTTTATTTTTTTAAAAGATTTTATTTATTCATTTGATAGACAGAGATCACAAGTGGGCAGAGAGGCAGAGAGACAGAGGAGAAAGCAGGCTGTCCGCAGAGCAGAGAGCCCGATGCGGGGCTCGATCCCACGACCCTGGGATCATGACCCGAGCCGAAGGCAGCGGCTTTAACCCACTGAGCCACCCAGTGCCCCTGAGGTTCTTTTGTGTAGTAGACTTTGACTAAACATTTCAAGACTGGCAGGTGATTACTGCAAAGAACAGCCTACCAGCAAAGTTCTAATGTGACATTAGACATCCTTATCCTGAAGATTCCATTGTCCATTCC
The DNA here is from genome assembly GCA_003697995.1 of Taxidea taxus jeffersonii. Lineage (NCBI taxonomy): Eukaryota > Metazoa > Chordata > Mammalia > Carnivora > Mustelidae > Taxidea > Taxidea taxus. The sequence goes on from RCUC01152375.1 coordinate 31,176, forward strand.
TTCCTCACACCTTCATTTCACACCTCCTGCATTAGTTAACTATTGCTGCATAACAAATTTCTCCAAGACCAAATGCCTTAAAACTACAGCACTGATACTTTCTGTGAGTTAGGAACACCAGTGCTGCTTACCTGGCTCTTTCCTAGCTCACTCACAAGGTTCACAGGGTTGTCGGCAGGACTCAGTGGATTTGGTTCAGGGCAGACAATGGGCTGGAGGTCTCCCTCAGCTCCTCGCAGGGCAGGCCTCTCTGCTGGGTGTCTCATGGCCCAGCAGCTTACTCTAGAGAGGGCCAGCAAGAGAGAGAGCTGACAAGATGGAGGAGTTACCTCTCATAACCTAATCATAGAAGTGACATCCAATCCCTTTGACCCTTATTGGTTTATTAGAAGCAAGTCGTTAGCCCATATTCCGGGAAAGGGAGGCAATTACACAAGGACATGAATCACTTGCAGCCAGATCAGAATATACTCACTGTCATGCCTGCTATGCATTTGTACATTCTGATCCATGAGAGAGAGAAGAGTAATTTCTTAACTCCCCACCTCCCACCCCCGCAGTCCCCATTGGGTAATATCCTTGGGTTATGTGTCCTGCCCGGGCTCCAACCTCATCCATAGTGCTGGACAAACCCCCACACTTGGACCTCTTTTTGTTTGTGCTTCCATAGCTTCCTACTTTTATTCATTTCTTATATAGCAATCTAGCCCTCTCTTTGCCTCACTTTCATAACAGAGACTGATATCTCTCAAGCACTTACTACGAGCCAGGAAGCACTGTCGGTATTTTGTATCTTTGCACTCCCTTAATTCTGATGGACAACATGAGTTACCTGGTCATGCCAGTCAAACATATTTCTATCATCAGTAAGTATCTGGGAAGGCAAAAGTTCCCTTTATTTTCCCAGATTACCAGTGCTTCGGACTCTGACCCCGGACCTCTCTCATGGCACGATAAAGGGAATGCTAGTCTCGATGCTAGTCTCACACCTGAATGGCTCCCCACCCCAGTGTCACCTTATGCTGAAGTTGATACATGTTACCTTTGAAAAAGGGTTGATTTTCCCCAAATCTCCTTAAGATAGTGAAGTGTCAACTATTAAAATTCATAAATGTTCGGCTCAGTTCTAACTTCTGGGTGGAGCTTGGAGTAGGGAGGGTTCCCTATAGCACCATAATGTCATGTGTCCTGTATACTCTGGGATTTGGGGACAGGTCTGATGTCCTCTGCCCACCTTCCATCTTCTGTGTTCCCTCGCTGGGCTGGCAAAAAGCTGGCCCAGCCAGCGAGAAGGGCACCCGGGGGCTGTGTGTTGCCCATGCCCTATGATTAGACCCTCCTCCACTGCCATTTGGGCCCAGAATGTAAAAAGCCTGCCCAGAAAGCAGCCCCAATAGACCTCTTTCCCGCTGTGAATAGCCTCTTTTACCCACTGTCATGCCTGCTATGCATTTATACATTCTGATCATGAGAGAGCGGAGAGATATTTCTTAACTCTGGGCTTTCCCTCATTCTTAGTCCTCTGTTCTTAGAGGCTCGTATACTCTTACATAGGCAATTCATTTACTCATCTGTACATTAAACATTTATTTTCTGTTATGGGCCAGGTTCTACTCTTTTAACAAGTCTCCTATTTTCATGTGATAAATATGTTTAGGGTTTTTTCTTTTTTCAAGATTTATTTATTTACTTAATTTCAAGAGAGGAAGGGGGCCAGAGCAGAGGGAGAGAATATTCAAGCAGACTCCCCACTGAGCACAGAACCCAACATATTTCTTATAATGACCCTGAGATCAAGACTGAGCCAAAACCAACAGTTGGTCACTTAATTGACTGTGCCACGCAGGTGCCCCAAGTTTAGGTGTTTTGAATATACGTGTTAGTTTCTGGAATTTTGACAAAACTCTGGATACTTTGTAAAGACACTGATTAACTTCTCATAGGAATTACAACTTAACCAGATAGGCCTTTGCTTTTAGGGCCCCTGCAGTTATTACGTTTGGAGGTGGTGGTCACTTTTTCTGTTGTGGATTCAGCTTCAAAATTTTACTATTGTCATCTAGAAAAGAGATAATAGAAATGTATAGTTTTGGGGGGTTTTGTTTTTGTATATTTCTCTGACTTTTACCACTGGAGCAACAGGTCAGAAAGCCAATTCTTAGGCCTAGAAAACTTTTAACAGTAGACTTCAGTAAGAATTACATATCTATAAATTATTGACTGTGTTATATATGTAGCCAGTAGTAATGTAATTTGCTAGTTCTGCCTTGGGAACTAAATGGAAGTAACTGCATATTGATAATTTTCAAGACTTCAGAATTTTAAATAAATGGGAGCAAGGTTTCTCATATTTTCTCCTTTGTAGTTTTTTTCTTATAATTTTGTTAATTAAAACTTAAATTTATTTGATATTATAAGTGTTAGAAACAGTCTCAAATAAAAGAATTGCTACTTTAAGCTGTCTAAAACTCAATTCTTTCTTTCAAAATCTGAGGTCTTGTACCTTCATTAAGTGACAATTTGGTATATATATAACTGAATAACTATCACAAGCATTTTAAAGAGAAGTGACACAATATAACATAGAATTTGGGTAGAGAAGAAACAAGTTCCTGACTCTATTCCTCACTATCTGCATGATCTTGGATGAGTGACTAACTTATATTGGATGAGGCAACACTTTAATAGCTAGCACACTTGTTAAGTCTCACTTTCTTCATTAAAAAAAAAAAAATCATACGGTGTTGAGAATGAGGTTAGGATGTTTTTGATGATGCTTATAAAATTACAACATGCTAATCAAATGTAGGGTGTCACTGGTATATAATTTTGATTCAGGAACATTTGGAAATCTTCTGCCTCAGATTTGTTTCCTGCAAAATAATGCCCCAGGCATATGGAGTACAGCCAAAGCTCTTTGATTCCAGAGCTGGGGTTGGGGGGGGGGCGTGTGGGCAGGGGAGAAGCTGGGAAACATGGAGATCTCCTGGAAGATGAACCCCTTCGAAGAATCCCAAAGGAAATATCTCATTCCTATGACCCTCTGAACCTTCTAGCCTTCTATTTCTTCCTGACTGTTTGGCCTTGACAGGATTGCAGCCATTTAAAAAAAGGAAGGAACAATACCTACTTACTCACTAGGACTCTGAGTTTGGGGAGTGAAGGAGACTAGAAGAGCCTTGCTTTTGTGAGCATATGGACGTGTAAAAATCCTCAGGGTGTGTGTTGTTTCTGTTGGTGGTGCTTTTTCAGTTGCAAAGTCTATAAACCTCAGAGAACCCCAATGTTCCACTCAAGTATAAGACATGCTGTACTCAACAAAATCACCATGAGAGATGCAAATAGATTTATTCAAGTTGTTCTGACCAACAGTGAATCAGTATATTCTCCAGCCTCCTAAGGCATTCTAGAAGGTATTCTTTAAAGCAAGATAGTAGGGGCGCCTGGGTGGCTCAGTGGGTTAAAGCCTCTGCCTTCTGCTCAGGTCATGGTCCCAGGGTCCTGGGATCGAGCCCTGCATCGGGCTCTTTGCGCTGCATGGGGCCTGCTTCCTCCTCTCTCTCTGCCTTCCTCTCTGCCCACTTGTGATCTCTGTCTGTCAAATAAATAAATAAAATCTTAAAAAAAGAAAAATAAAGCAAGACAATATTGACATAACATTACTGAAATCTTAGGATGTTATATCTGTATAATCTTAGGAGAGATAAAGCCAAGAATAAAGTCTTGGATTAAACCAAGTGGTAACATTTGGGAGTAGGTTGAAGTGTAAATGTAGTGAGAGGTTTTGTAAGGGTGACTTATATTTTGTCTTGAGTACTATTGATGGTGTTCGACATGTTGAAAAGGAACAGTCATACCAGGTTAGGAACTATAATTTCACTGGGTTATGAAAACGTAATTGAGTTTTAAACCAGGTTCTTGTTGTTGTTGTTGTTGTTTTTAAGTAGGCTCCACTCCCAGACACCAGTGTGGAGCTTGAACTCACACCCTGAGGTCAAGACCTGAGCTGAGATCAAGAGTCAGACCGTTAACCGACTGAGCTACCCAGGTGCCCCTCAGTTTTGAATCAATTTTTAAATCTGAATAAAAATCAGTTTTAAAGTTTTATTTATTGGTTTAAAGTTTGAACATTAAATAAAACAGAGAAAAATAAAAAAAGAGAGAAGTGATGTTTCAGAACCATGTTTATTTAGAATTCATTATTGTAACAGTTTTAACTCCTCCGTAGACAGTTCAACATTTTACTGATGTTTGGCTCAAGAGCTTACATGAACTACACTGAGCGTTGCCTTCCGATCATACTTATGTTGCTAAAGAGAAAGCTGATTATAATCATCACTAGATATTTTAAAATAATTTGTGTGAAACATCCTTGTATCATATCCCTGAATGAAATTTCTATTTATTCCCAAGACTTTCTCTTATGAAATATAGATGACAATTTATCTTGAATGAAAGAGCCATGTCCTCACTTCATATTTTAATTCCAGTCTGGTGGTTACCAGCTGATCCATCTACCTTGCTTAACCGACACCTTGCGGTTGACAATATGAAAGTTTCAGTTCTGGACTTTAGGATCTAGCTATCTGGTTCAACATGACCTGCTCCCTCTTAAGAATTGTGTATGTCGGCCACACAATTTGCTCTTTACGTAGCAGTTGTCTTCATCTTAGAAATGGAAGGCATTTGGGGAGGAGACAATATGATCGTGTCTATGAAAGGCTGAACTAGTTTCTGGCAGATAGTAAGCCATTTATGAATGAATGGTTAACATTATTGTTATCATCCAAAGAAAAGGAGCTCACTCTTCCTATTTACACATAAGAGTGTCAGAAACTTCACAGCACACACACTGAGCTCTGTGGACATCAGCAAGCTTCAATTTCACAAACCGGTGCAGTGATTTGGATACGTCAACTCTATTCCATTAACACCTAGGAAGGGTCAGCTAAGTCCCGACATAGCACTGGGCAGACATAGAACAGAATACATTTTTTCTTTTTATTATTTAGGTTATTTTCTAAGTTAGGCTCGCATCACTGTATCATTTGAAAGAATTCTGTCATTCCTTCTCCCTCTTTACCACTACTCTATGGAAAGCAAAAAGTTCCAGCAAATGTTGGATTACTGAAAACAAATGGTTACTCCTCCTTATTTCTCATCTGTGTGTTCATATATTCATCCTTGCATCAAACATTTCATGTTGTGGGCATGGCCCTTGATGGGAGGCAGTAGGGTCAAGGGAAGAAGGAGCGCTAGGAAAGTGATGGCATTTATAAAAATATCCAGGGGTGGGACGCCTGGGTGGCTCAGTCAGTTAAGCATCCAACTCTTGGCTTTGGCTCAGGTGGTGATCTCAGGGTCCTGAGATTGAGCCCCCAAGCTGGGCTCTGTGCTCCATGGGGAGCCTGCTTGAAGATTCTCTCCCTCTGCCCCTACTGCCTGCTCATTCACATGTGCACGCTCTCTCTCTTTCTCAAAGCATAAATAAATAAAATCTTAAATAAATAAACAAATGAAAATATACAGGGATGTAATGGTGACTCCAGCTCAGGAACGTCCACTGGAATCCATATAGGTTCCCTGGACCTGACCAATGACTCAGACACTCTCCTGGTCCGTGAAGAGACAAGGCATGAAGATCCAGTGCATGTGTTGTTTTCCCCTAGCTCACCCATGTGTAGACAGCCCATGGAATACAGGCCTCAGAGATGTAAGTCTGAAATTCTGAATCACTGTTTTCCCTGTTGTCTTTCTTTGTAGGCGTATGATGGTTTAAGCGCCATGACTACCCGCCTTGCCCGTGTGTGTGGAAGACAGCAGCTGGCTAACCCCATCACCTCTTCAGGAAACAGCCTCTTTCTGCGATTTCAGTCTGGCCCTTCCAGACAGAGCAGGGGCTTCCGAGCCCACTTCAAGCAAGGCGAGTGCCTTGTGTATCTGTGTGTCTACTTGACGCCCCGGCCATCTGCTCTGAGGTGTCCTTCTGGGTGCCACAGTGAAAGGAGGCCAGGCCTCAGAAGTTGGTCCCAGCTTTCAACTTGACAAGCAACAATTATTTGCAATTTCAATATCATTTGCAATTATTCCAACTGTTCATTCTTTACATTTACTCTTGTCTAACAGATGATGCTAACTTCCTTTGTGTCTGTGTATCTCTCAAGCAAGCTTTCAGAATAATACTTCAAAGTATTTTTAATACTAGAGCCACTGTAAAACAAGTGTCTAGATTGATTCAGGAGCAGATAAACTATGCCGCATCTATCCAACATTTTATGCTGGGAGGAGATACTCTATCATAAAGATCAAGACTTGCTTGTAATATAGAGCCAGTCAGATTCTCTCCCTTGAGGTTGAGGTGCCCTCATTTCTGAACCCTGCCCTCGTCCACCTGAGGAATCAGTGTTGCTTTCCATTGGTTTCCATTGGTGATTCTTAAATCACTACCTCTCAGCTCATCCTTTTCACCCATACACCTTTTTCACCCATTGCCTTTTATCTGGCTGTTCTTAGAGATGGACCCTTTATCCCACTGTCAGAGATGGAACCCAGAGTGGGAGGAGTTGTTAGTCTGCTTCAGTGTGCCTCTTGAGTTTTACTCAGCTGGTCCCTGGCATTTCAAATAAGTTGGTTCATTCTGTCACTTAGTCTATTTCAGGCTTGCTTGTATCCTATAGTAGAGTCCTGCCTAGGGATGGTTTCTGGATTGAGGTGTCTCAAGGATTCATTGTAGACTTTAGAGCAAGACAGAATGCGTAAATTAATCACTCCCTGAAGCAAAGAATAGTTCCAGAACACATTTCCTTTTTTTCATTTAATTAATTACTTGTGATTTGCTTCTTAGTAAACAGTGTCCCCAGTAGGTCTCCCCTGGATTATTATAAAGCTTCCTCCAACTCACCCACCCTTTCCCCACCTTCCTCCAAGGTCAGCCCACAAAAGCCCCCCTGTGGTCATGCCCTTGAGCACTCCATTGATCCGCACTGCCTAGGGAAGAGCCCCGTTCCTTCAGATGTTACCTGAGGGCCCTGGAACCTGCCCTAGTCTTTTTTCCAGCATCACTTCCAACAACCCTCAAGAGTGCCACACTTCAGCCAAGTCTGTGCAGTCGCAGGCCTGACTCTCCTCTGTGTCTTAGCTCAGGTCACTGGCTCTCTGGACTACTCTTCCCCAGCCCCAATTTCTCTCTCCTACTGTGTCATCCATGAGACACTCCTTATTCTCTTCAGCTGGCCAAAGACCCTCCTTTCTGCACTGCCGCAAAGCTTTGTGCTTCTCGGATAACACATAGGTATCCTTATGCAGTCTTATTCAATTGACTATTTATTTGCCTAAAAAAAAAATTTTTGCTCATAAAGAGGTTGTCCTTATACCTGTAATTTATGAGTGGGCAGAGTAAGTGAATTAATAATAGAGTTTTGTTTGAATGAATCAGGCAATTCATAGCCATTTAATCTTGTTCTGTGCCACTGCCCACTTCCGGCAATTGAAGAATATTGTTATAAATGTACAGTGCATTTCGACTTTCTCGTGGTTTATGTGCAGAGTATTTCCTTGGCGTGCATTTCAGAAATGGGAGAAAATCATTTGTGTGTTTCCTTATCAAATCATTGTTTTGTACAGTCTGTAGAAATCAAAAGTACCTGACATGTGTGTTTGTGCATTTCTCAGCCTGTGGAAGCTACATCCTCACCAGCTCCTTTGATACCATATCCTCTCCATTGTTCCCCGCCAAGTATCCAAACAATCAGAACTGCAGCTGGATAATTCAAGCTCAGCCTCCGTGTAAGTAACAAAACTAAAAAAGAAAAGGGATCCGGGATGGATGGTGTCTGTGGGAAAGTCCGTCTCTGACTAACGTTCTTATCTCCTCCGTGGTAACAATTGGTGGCCTTCCTCTTCTTTTTACGGAAGTTCCCATTCTCGATGTGCACGAGAACAAGCATTTCCTAACTGGATTCCAAAGTAATTTTTACTGTCTATTCTTAATTTAAAAAAAGTTAGGGTTCAAGGCCTAACAAAGGGGGGCAGAAACGTCCCCTATACCCTTGCTGTATTGACAGGCATGAGAAATTGGGGGTAAGCAGAAATAATTGATAAATTGTTTTTGACCTCTGTGACTTCAGTGTAGTGGACACTTGAGACAGTTGTGAAATGGCCAAATGAATACTAAGAACCACAGTCTGAAAAATTGATAACTCAAGAGTTTGGGAACACAGTGCCATGAGCATATTGAACGTCCGTCAAAGTGGAAGCTAATTGTAAAATCTGGTCTCTGGTGTGATGCACGTATAAAAAAAATTCTATGGAAGAAACATTTCATAAGTGCTTACATTATTTTCTTTTAAAAAATTATAGAATTTTATTTTTTGGCCTGGTAATAACCTGGTGGAAAGTGTTAGTGTCCATACCTTCGAGACAGAGAAAATGAGGGGACCCCAAAGGACTCAGAGCAAAATGCCTTGCCCAGAGGGTGACCCTGGGGTCTTATCAATCCTGTTTCAGAGGAGGCCTGCCTTTCCTTGAGTTGTTTAGGAAAAATTTATGATTTCAGACATCTTGTAGGAAAGGCATTCCTTTGCTCTCTAATTACAGTGAACTTTGTGACAATAAGCAACTCACTTAAGCTAATGAGGCCCCATTAGCTAATCTAAAAAATGAAGAATTTGACTGAAATATTCTCCACCAGTTCTTCTAGGGATGTTAAGAGTTAACAAAAGAATGTCTTTATTGACATGCATATGATCTGGGGGTTGGTGAAGTAATCCTTAGCCTAAGAAAGTTGCCAGCAACTGAGCCTTCAATAAAGAAGTCCCCCACCTTGAGCTGAGCAGTTTTGCATGTAAGGATCATTTCTAATGAGTTGTAAAGCATTGAGATGAAAGATCTCACTGGTTCAAAGACATTAATAGGAAAAGATTCTATTCGGAAGATTAGGGATCCTGGAAGAATAGCAAAAACAGAAAAGAAAAAAAAAGCACCTAGGCACTTACAATTCTGCAAGGAATTCAAAGCTTTCTTTATAAATGACTCCAAACCTCTAGGGCGCCTGGCTTTGACCTTCAAGTGAAATGAAGAGATCCAGGCACTGCATGCCTGGGAGTTAAGAGTGCCTCATTTGCAAGTCAGCAAACTAATTTATTGAGAAAAATGCTTCCTAGAGGAACCCAGCAAGGACTGATTTTAGAAAAGGTGTTAAGACCATCTATTCCAACAAGACACTGCCCCTGGTCTCCGTCTCAGTGGAAGCAACATCCCCCAAGGGCTCTCTTACCACTATCAGCATTTCAAACTCTACAAGCATTTTCAAAAAACTTGACTCTTCAGAGGAACCAAAGGCGATGCTTCCCTCCCTGCTGGAGAACCTGCACAGTGAATGATCTGAGGTACAATTTCTCTCCCTGGATGTTTTGTTTGCCTGTACTTTACTAGTCTCCCCTCCTTTCCCTACAGTCAACCACATTACCCTCTCCTTTGACCACTTTCGACTTGAAAGCAGCACAACGTGTACACAAGACTTTATAGAGATTTTGGACGGCGATCACGATGACGCACCCCTCCGAGGTACGCGGTGCTCGCTCTTTCACATCCGTGGCCCTGGCTGGGTTTCATTCATAGACTGACACGTGCGTAGGCTGTCGTTCAAGGTTAGAACATGTCCAGTAGATACCCAGGGCAGCATAAGCCAAGTAAAAATAATCAGAGGGTAGGAAAGCAGGATTTAATGTGGGTTTCGAGAAACACAGCTTGTCCACCTTCAAGGAGACATGAATGGTTTATGTATTTGTCTTTTAACTTAAAAGTTGCAGCTGCTTCAGATAGCAGCGAAACGCCGTCCATACTGGCATTCAGTAG
>RCUC01152376.1:0-58080 GCA_003697995.1 Taxidea taxus jeffersonii
GGACTATGGCAAACCAGAAGAAACACATCCCATCCTGAGATTCTCTACTCCAGCTTTATTGTTGCCATTTTGATAGTCTTCTAAATTTTTAAGTGAAGCATAAAAGCTTCCTTCTTACATATATTTATTTTCTACTATTACATAAAAGGTTAACACAAACTTACTAGCCTAAAACAATACAAATTTATGATCTCACAGTTTTCTTGCTCAGAAGTTTAAAGTCTGCTTAGCTGGGTCTTGTGCTAAGGGTGTCATCGGGCTAAAATCAAGATGTTAGCAGGGCCTGTAATCCCATCTTTGCCTCTAGAGTCCTCTTCCAAACTCAGTGGTTGATGGCTGAACTCATTTCCTTGCAGTTGTACAACCAATAACCCTATTTTCTTGCTAGCTGTTCACTAAGGACTACTTTTAGCTCTGAACCGTCCCCTACCGCATCGCCCCCGGCCATAGATCTTCTCACCACATAGAAGCTTATTTCTTCAAGCCCAGCAGAAGGATCTCTCTAATGCATCAAATCTCTCTGACCTCTTTTTAAGAGCTTACCTGCTTTAGGTCAGGTTCACCAAGGATTATCTTCTCCCTTGATTAAATCAAAGTGAAATGATTAGGAACCTTAACTATATCTGCAAAATCCCTTCTACCATATAATGTAACATACTCACCAGAGTGATATCCTATCATATTCACAAGTCTTGTTCCTGCTCCAAAAACAGGGGTTGAACACCAGGAGGGGGGGATCTTGGGAGCCATACTGGAAATCTGTCTACTACAGCACCCTCCTTAGGCTTCCCACAGAAGTGTCATACTCTTTTTAAAAATTAGCTGCTGAATAGCCATAAATACTTTAACTTCCTTTTATTTTCTACAACTGTCTTGACCTCTTTGCACTATTTTATCATAGTATCTATTGGTCCAATGCCATCTACATCCAGTGCCTGTCACTATTTTAAAAACTTCAGTGTCAGAGCCTTTTTCCTGCAATTTGATAAGTATAATAAATAGTTGTCACAAATGAAATTTGCACAAAAGCTAACTGTGATGTCAATAACAGGTATAGTTTTTGTAACTGTAATGTAGGTTGATTCTTGAAATCCTAAATTTATTATTAGTACATTCTATTCAGAGTGACTTACTCTCCTGATATACATAGAAAATTCAAATTTGAAAGCATTTTAGAAAATGACAGACATCTGAAAGTCCCATTTTTATTCCAAAGAAAATACCTTTTACCAAGAAGTTAAAATTTCCCACAAATATAAAAGGACTTAAAAAAATAAGGGTAACACAAAGTGCTATTATTCTCAGTAAGACAACTCATAACCATGTTGATTTAGGAAAATATTCAAGCATTTACTTGGGCAATTGTAAGGTAAACTCAGTTCCCACAATGAAAGGAAAATGCTTCAAGGAGTTTTCTGGGGTTTCTTTTTAGCTTACTTGCTACTTTACCTATAGGAATCTTTTATATCATTTTTAAGGGCAAACTATAAGAAATATTTATGTTTAGAGGAGAAATCCATTTATAGGAATTCAGATTTAATTTTTAAAATAGGTAAACACAGCCTTATAAATAAAATCAATGATTTCCCCAGATACTTTTAGAAAACAAATAAAAATAAACCAGCTGTAGTTGCCTCAGTTGTTGCTTAAACACCAAAGAGCAATGCACTGGGATTTTAAAGAGTGGTGGTATTATTTTCGACTTTGAAAATCATATAGAGTAATTCATGATTTAGAAAGGAACTACTGAGCTATCTAACTATTCTCTTTTAAGAGTAGCAGTTAAAACACACCACCAGCTCATTTCATGCATGGAAGGAAATTCTCCAAACTCTTAAACAAATCTCCAGTCAGTTAAATGGCAACAGTTTAACAGATAAGTATTCTGTACTTCCCCAATTCTTATTGATGAATCTCTCATTCTCAATTTTAAAATTTATTGTGTCAACTAAATGGCTATAAGTGGATTGACTTACACTTTTGGTAGTACATAGATTAACTAGATCAGTTCAACTAAATGCCAATATTTTATCCCATTTAATTTTAAAATTAAGGTTTAAAAGGTTTTATTTATTTATTTGAATAAATAAATAAATAAAGGTTTTATTTTTTTAAAAAGGTTTTATTTATTTATTTGACAGAGAGAGCTGGAGCAGGGGGAGCAACAGGCTAAGGGAGAGGGAGGAACAGGGTCCCCAAGGAGAAGGACCCCCAGGCGGGACTCAATCTCAAGATCCAATCTCAGGACCTTGGGATCATGACTTGAGCCGAAGGCAGATGCCCAATGTACTGAACCACCCAGGCGCTCTACCCTGTCTAATTTTCAACACAGCATGCTGATAAATACTTACAGAAAAAAAAAAAGTTCCTGTATTTATTATTTGCAGCTTGAGAAGACTGATAGGGTTACACAAATGTAATCCTAACTTAAAAGTTTAATCTGATAGGCAGTCATTTCTGAGCATTTTCATTGCACCAAGGGTGAAATTTGTGGTAAGTTCATTGCAGTCATTTGATAACAATAATAATTTCAAAAGACTAGAGAGAAGGTGAAATTAGTAATAGAAAAAAAATACAGAAAGAAAGGAAAACTCATTTTAAAAAGCACTTTCTTATTTTATCATTTATTATATTTAAAAATAAAAAACAAAGCTAACTTTAGCTCTTGACTTTAGTTCTTCATTCCTCTGAGTGAACAGAGAAGTGAACTTTCCCCCCGTATAATTTGAGAAGCACTGAGAAGAACAGAGGAGTGAATTTTCCCCCGGTATAATTTGAGAAGCACTGAGCACCTTCAGCTGGCCTTGACTTGATCCTGGTGACTAAGACCTCAAGACTTTAGTTTAAAGGCATTGGCAACCACCATTTAAAGGCAGAAGTTATCTGGCAGGGGTAGTGCATAAAGTCATTATTACGTAAGATTAGTTGTGAAAGGTAAATTGTGGGCTTCTAATGAGTTCCTAATATAATAGGGGCCAGAACAGTTGGATCTGAAGAGGATAGGAAAAGGAAAAGCCATTCTCTAAAACATCCCACTCACAATAATCATCCACTGAATCTTTGCTGAGTTGAATCAGCTTAGATAGCACCAGACTTTACTTCTGGGAACCTGTTAAAGAATAATATTTTGCAGCTGAATCCCAAGGGAAACTTTGATGGCCAGCAGAAAGGAAGAGCAGTTAAAGGGCAAAAGGGGATGAGGAGAGTACCCAAATCCATGCCTGAATATTTAAAATTAAGTAGGGGGGCGCCTGGGTGGCTCAGTGGGTTAAGCCTCTGCCTTCAGCCCAGGTCATGATCTCAGGGTCCTAGGATCCAGCCCCACATCGGGCTCTCTGCTCAGCAGGGAGCCTGCTACCCCTCTGTCTCTGCCTGCCTCTCTGCCTACTTTTGATCTCTCTATCAATAAATAAATAAAATCTTTAAGAAAAATAAAATAAAATTAAGTAAGAATAAGGAAACAGGAGATATTGCGTAACTACTACCCAGAGATGCCCCTCTCCTCCCACCGTATAAAATTTAACCTGTTCCCATTTTGCTGATAATGTGGTTTAGGAACCCATGAAGGTTAATTAACATCTGAAATTCAGAAAAAAATTATAGAGGTTTTTCCTGTATCTAGATAGATTGTAAATATAATTTTCATATCATTTAGGTAAGGCAGAGAAACAAAGCTCCTCCAGTGTGTATCTTGAATTCACAGGACAATTTACCTATGATAGAAAATAAAGTTATTTGTTAGCAACTTGAACATTCACCACCATGTATAAGATTAAGCTAATCTTATACTTTTCAGATTTACAATATTACTTTCAAACTATCCACAGCTCGAATTCAAATCTACAGTATGGTCCTTATAGTACAATATAGCTTCAATGTCTTTCTCTGGTCATTTTATCCAAGATGATGTAGATTATGAAGTTTAATTTAATACTTACAACATTATCATTTAATTTTCTCCAACAGCATACCAGTAAGTTTCTACTACTGAATTGGCAAAATCACAATTTTTCTTAATTCATTTTTTGCCATCCCATAATTTTACAACCTCGCTCTAAGAGCTCTGGTTTCACTTCTTGTAGGAAAGAAGCAGGTTCTCAGAGGGTAGGGTCACACAAGTGTATTTAATCAGAAAAATGTATCACTGAAGTTCAGGATATAAAAGTTCAGGATATAAATGCCAAGACACTGCCTACGATGCAGTGCTGCCTGTTGGTATCTAGGACATCCAGAGTTCAAAGGGAAGATCCAGTGAGTAGAAGGAGCTTCCCAGAAAACCATGGAGTTCTGGATAATATTTCAAATATGCCTACTCCCTACTTGAGTGATTAATCATATTTCCGTGATTCAAGATACCTATTTTTCACAGTTATGGTTTCCAAAATTAGGAAACAACTTTTAATCAAGGTATACTTTTAATATGGTAATTTTGTTTTCTTTTTTGCAAATGTATTATTTAATCAATAGTGAAACTTAAATGATCAGTGGATCATTATACTTGAGAAAATAAGGTATTCCAACAAATAAATACAGGGCCAAACATAAGAAGAGTAAAACTTTATTTTTTTTTTAATTTATTTATTTGTCAGATAGAGAGCGCAGGAGTGAGCACAGGCAGACAGAGAGGCAGGCAGAGGCAGAGGGAGAAGCAGGCTCACTGTTGAGCCAGGAGCCCGATGTGGGACTCGATCCCAGGATGCTGGGATCATGACCTGAGCCGAAGGCAGCTGCTTAACCAACTGAGCCACCCAGGCATCCCAGAGTAAAACTTTATACAAGACCAGTATACGCCCTGATACTGTAAAACTTAAATGAAGAAAAACAGAAAAGGAAAAATTCTGTACCATGGTAGCTATTAGACACTAGTTCTATGTTTAAAAGCATGTGGAATGCTTCTCCAGACTAAATTTAGCATCCTTGTGGGGGAGCGAATTCACTTGTTATTTATAAGTAAGAACACTGCATGTGTGTGTGTGTGAGTGTGTGTATGTGTGTGTGTGTGTGTGTGTTGGGGGAGAGGGGTGTTCCTCGTAATTCAAATCACATTAGAGACCTTAAGACTATATCTACAACATGACAATTAAAGTTTTCATGAAAGATAAATGATTACATGTGGTTAAAACTGGTGATAGCAAAATAAATTTCTTTTCACTGAAAAGTTGTAATTTGACCTGTTTTGACACATTAAAGGGAGGCTTCCAACCTAAACCATTTTCTTAACTCTTGAGTCAATCAAGTAATTCTAACTGGGGCTGTAACTGAGCATTCTGGCAATACAAGGAGACTTGAATTTTTTTCTAGAACATCTGGCTCACTTTACAGACAAGAAAAATGAGGTTCAAGAAGAGAGTCATTGGGGGACGCCTGGGTAGCTCAGTCAGTAAGCTGTCTGCCTTCAGATCATGATTTCGGGGTTCTGGGATCAAGCCCTGCATTGGGCTCTCTGCTCAGCAGGGAGTCTGTTTCTCTCTCTCCCTCTCCCTCTATGCGCTCACTCTCTTTCTCTCAAATAAATAAATAAAATCTTTTTAAAAAAGAAGAAGAAGAGAGTCACTGGATTTGCCCAAGGTTGCCTAGGTGATTAGTGACAGAACCATGAGTAGAAACCAGTACTTTGTTTCCCAGCAAAATACTTTTCTCAGGGGAGAAGAGACAACCTCCCTATCCTTGAACATGACAGAATACTGTGGTTCTGGGCAGCTTTGCCAGAACCTGAAAATTAAACCCAAGTCTCAGAGGAGTTTTGAGAAAGCAGAGCCCTAATTCTACCACAGTATTTCAGGTTGTTCTCTGTAATCCTCTGGTCACTGCAAATAGAAACAATGTCTATTTGGTTTTTGTAGCAGACCTGGGAATTCTTGCATTAAAATACAGTATTTAAGCAGTCAAGGAAGTCTTTAATAAGTTAGAATCATATATCATTTTGAGAATTGGAAGTCTTGTGCAATAAATTTCATGTCATTCTCTAAATTTATAGAGGAGGAAGATAATGTCTGGGAAAGTAAAATGACCTGTCACGTGCTGGTCAATACAGGGTCAGGACTGGGACACAAGTTTGCTAACTCCCTGTCCATTCTTTCTTCATGACAACACATAGTTTCATCATGAATGATGTCCAGGAGACTGACAGGTGCCTACAGGAATTAATCTAAGACAGCTTTCCTCTGACAGATTCCTCCAGCCAACACAAGGATGTGGATGATACTTGTCCTCAGGCCTGGCTAACTCTCTATCCTGGCCCTGCACACATTTAACCAAATATGATATATATGTACACATATAACTTGCTTGTAGGTAAACGTCAGTTCTGTCTGATAATTTTCTCTCTCCCCTTTGTATCTTTTCCATCTCAACACAATCATACAGAGTTCCTACAGAAAAACAAACGACCCCACTTTCTCACTGGGTTTCCCTCTGGGAATAAACCGATGGACAAACTCTGTGGAGCACCACAGGTGAGAAATTATACCTAGCTGTTCGCAGCCTCGAGCCTCTTGGGACCCAGCATTACCTACCACAGTGAGGCTAGAGCAAAGAGAGAAGAAAAGCTGATGCAGAGGAAGGCTTCAAAAAGGCAGACATAAGGATAATGGGGTTCACATGAAGAATATATAATAAAAGGCTTGGTGAAAATGAGTTCAAGACCACACAAAGGATTCACAGTCATGCCTCTGTGCAGGTCCTGGTGTGGACTGCCTGATGACTTCAGGAAACTAGACAGTTACCTACATCATATTTCTCAACTGATCCACCATGGAGGCTATGATGGCTCTCTCCATGGTGCAGCCAGTGAGACAGCTGGTGGTGGCATGCCATCTCAATTATGGCCACTTCAATTATGTTCTTGCTACTGCTAATTCATGTTCAAACTCAGTTTTTAGAAAATTTAACAATGCATTTGTTGAAATATATTGGGATTTCTAGAATTCTAAAATAAAGATGCATATTAACCCTCATTTTAAGAAAAAATACTTTTCAAAAAAAGTCTTCAAAGGGTTACAATAAGTTTCCCTCTTAAAATCTCCAGTAACTAATTTTAACAATGGCTTTCATATCTTTCTCAGTTGGGCATTTTGTTTAGCTCAAAAAAAAGAAATAACTATATTTCTCTTCTAATAATGTCAGGAAGTTTCCATTGTTGCCCAAAATGAAAATATTTCACTGTAGCCTAATTTCCCTCTGCATTATATAGTATAAGATCAAGAGCCATAAAAAAATCATTACTTTCCTGATGACTCCAATCTATTTCATAAAGGAAAGAAAGTGAAGGATAAAGCTATCTCTCAGCATTCCCAAACCACTTTGCTTTTGGAGTTTGGATTTTCAGGCAACTGTTGGCTGTTTATTGGTTTGAATAACCCAAGCAAGGTACAAGAAAATCTAACTTCTATGTTAGAACTCACATCTGCTTATGCTAGAATGAAAACCCATCTGAGAATCAATGAAGCACATGGAGAGGGTCTAATTAAATCCCTATGCCATTTCCTTTAAAGCTGTCAAATTGAAATTGTAATCGTGTATTCATTCACCCCCAGTGGTGTGGTGGTAATTTTAGAAGTGGGAATATTTAAGCAATAAGACCCAACAGGGTGTGTTTTGCTAGGATATCAACAAGACTGGATAGTTCCTAGGTAAGCAGCCAATAGTCTGAAAACAAAACCTTTCCTAAAGAGTAGGTGAATCATAAGACCTTTCTATAACTGTACAACCATGCTAACGACCAAGACAATTTTGGGAATGAAAACTCATAATAGATGTGTTTATTAAATTATAGTGTAAACCGTGCTAAACCATTTAATGAAAATAATGCAAAGCATTGACACATTATATCAAAGTGATAATACATTCAACAAATTAAAAATCATATTCCCAAGATTTCTGGATTTTGAGGTCACCATAAAATTCCAAACACTTGTTCTGCCTACAATCCTCTTTACTCTTATGCCTAATTTGGTTGTTGCCTTAAATGATTTCCAAGAAAAATTTAGGTGAATAAATATGAGAAGAATATATGCTCTGCAACTTGTTATTGGGGTACATTTTTGTCTCATTTTAGAGGATGGCACAGCTTTAAGAAGTCTCTTTGGAACATAGATTGAAATGTCTAAAAGTTCTTCACATATACTAAAAAGAATATATATATAGCTAAGACCCACAATTACCCAGGATGCTTTCTGCACTATGTTTAAATAACAAATAGCTAAGAGAGGCAACTAAATTAGATAGCTAATTCACCGGTTTCATGTGGATACTGCCTGAGTTAAGAGACTATGGGTGTCTCCAGTCCTCAACATAGTATCTCTATGTTCTTGTTTCTAGGGTACAGGATTTCTTGCTCAATCTAGAGGCAATGACAAAAACAAAAACAAAAACAAAAAACAAAAATGAAAAATGAAAAACCAAAACCACAAAACACACAATGAAAGAAAGAAAGAAAAGAAAAGAAATAGTTCAGTAGATTTAATTGTTAATCTGCTTCCTTGATATATTTTCTGGCTGGAAAATTCAGTAAATCGAAGTAAAAAAAAGCTAGTATGACAACATTCTAGCAATCCACATATAAAAAACTCCTCCTTTCACTAACCTTCTCTCATTTTATACCCGTCCATCCTCCTCTACATCCAATCTCAGAAACACATCTGTAGGGATGAGTGTCAGCTGCTCTGTAGATATAACCCAGGCAGGAAAGATCATCAAGGTGGAACAACAACAGAGAAAAAAGATAACAGGGAGTCTGACTCTGTTTTAGCTCTCCCCACGCACTCCTATGCCAGCCCCCTCTCTACACAAAAGCCTCTTAGACAGATTTCCTCAGTCAAGGGGACAAATACAACAACCTCAGAGAAAATTAAGGGAGGTTCCCTTGTGCTGCATTCTGTATGTCTAGGGTATCTTTCAGGGAAGAATTATGATAAGCAATATCAACAATAAAAAAGTAAAATAAAGCAGAATATCACTTCTGTATAAAAAACTACAGAAGACTGAGTAGAGCTAGAGGTCACACCAAGAAGGGAATAACTTGATAAAGAGAGGGTACTCTTCCCAGCTTCCTCTCCACTTGGCTTAAGCCCATTCAACTTCTGGTGCCTGGGATGGGGAACAGGGTGGGGGTGGACACTTTGGAGAATGGAAGTCTACTGCTTTGATCAAATAAATTCACCTTTTCCAATCTGGTTCTCCTAGAATATAAAAATTACTCACACAGTGAGTGTAGAGAATCATCACCATCATAATGCCAACTCACACATTACATTCTCTACCCTACACTGGCAACATAACTATACAGAGAGGAACAGAGTTCACAGGTAAGTTGAAGAAAGATGAAACTCATAAATGACAAGTAAGAATTCAAAACCACCAGCATACCAGGAGAATCCATAAATCGCAGTAGGGCAGACCCCCAAAATTAGTCAGTGACAGGGAGAACATATGCAAAGTTATGATAAAATTCCAATATTGAATTCTTATAAAAAGAAGCATAAAACTTCCATGTTTTGGGACTTATAAACTTATATGTCTTGGGTCAACATTTGAATTATAGGGAATTGCTCTTTTAGGCTCTTATTTTACCTGAACCAAATTTGTCCAAACTTAAAAAGTACACATTGCTTGGAAAGAGCATATACTCCCACTCTCCAGGATTAGTGATAAATAACTAAAACTTCTGCAGGAAAAAATAAACTATTAAATTACTTATTTTCAATGCTCACTGGACAGTAAATCTGAGGGCTCACACTAATTGAGCATTGGCCAATAGACTTCATCAGAGGTGTTAAATACATGACTCCAAATTAGGATTATTTCATAGCTTTATCTCCACAGAAAAGTGATCAGTTTCAAATATAAGTATTATCTCTCAAACTAGATTTTTTCCAATGTTTTTTTTTTTTGGAAGGGACCCATATAAATGGATTTCAGAAACTATCTCTCACTTTTAACATCATTGGATATGCTTTTTCACTTTTGATGGGTTTTCACTATTAGATATAAAATGACATAAACCTCTACAGTGAAAGAGATGTCTCCATTTAAATAAATGTGATGATCACTAGCAATTTACACTAAAAGCAAAGAACTTTAATTTTACTATTTTTTTAAAAAGAAGTAACTTTATGGCCTTTAGACAATTACTTCTTTCATATATATCCCAAACAAAAAGAACCATTTTAAGTACTAAGGATTATTAGCACCTTAAAATATAAATAATTCTGCTACAATGTCAGTAGGTTACTAATGAAAATTAGTTATGTAATTGGTCTTTGTCCAGATAAGAGATGTGAACATGTAGAAGACATGCAGGCCTAGGCATTTTAGATTAGATAACACCTGACTTACTTTGAGAGAGGAAAAATAGCAAAAACTTGTTAAAATCTCTGCTGTTTTAATTAGAGATGTAGTATCATGAAATACTTAATGCTTTCTTTCCTGCTGCTGGAAAAACACCTGCTCCTCACCCATTATCTGATCTTGTCAGTACCTAAGTAGTAAAGATCAAACGTTCACTGTCAAATGGTATTCTGAGTAGTACATCTCAGCTAAATTTGACATAGAGAATGATGGCTTTATAGAGGATTAATGATCCAAATAACCCTAGTAATAATCTTGCTTTGGAAGCGAAATGTTTGCAAACTCTCCTATTGAATGTAGTTTTTGTCACACCTGTGTAGCCTTGCCAAAGGCATGCTGAGATCTCAATGGTGGGCTAACATGAAAAATGAAGTAAACTGGAATTGTGTTGAGCCAAGCCTAAGAAAATTAATTTAGCTGTAGGTCCAACGATCAAGGAACCAAAATGTTATGCGTCAGAGAGCATCACAATCCAGAAGTAATCCTGACTGGTGTGTTTGTACAGGAGTCTACACAGCTGAGAAGTATGCTATAACTCAAAATTTGCAGGAGAGACTGGTAGAGAAATGGCAAAAGCTATCCAACAGATAAGCATTTGGCCAAGGGGTCTGGGGTTTATGCAGAACCCTGTTCTAGCAAATAGAGCTGAAGGACACTGGAAAAGTAAGCATAGTGATGAGAAGACACAATGAGATTAGGAGATAGAGCTGCAGCTTGGTAGGCAGTGGACTGCTCAGGCCCTAGCCAGTCCAAGTATCAGAAAGAACAACAAGGCTACTGCCAGTTTCCCCCATGGGCAAAGATGTAGCTTATATTTCTTGCCCAGTGTTAGTTCCCTTTAGCTCAAAACTGGGCAGAAATGAGCCTACACATTAAAGGTTTTCAATATCTAAAGTTAAATGAGGGTAGAGAATGTGTAAATCTACACATCTTTGTGTGGTCATTTATATATTTTTTCTATCCAACACACTCAGAAGTCACTGAACACACACATACACACACACACATGCACGTCACCACACCACACCACACCACAGACATGAACACACTTTTGTTAATATAGTATGAATGATTTTCTTAAGCCTGTATTTTACAAAGGTCCAAATTTATTGCCAACTGCCAAGTCTTCTTAATTTATAATAACTAATAACTCTTACTTGACATTAGGAAAACCACATTAAGTTTATGGTCTTTGACATTCCAGCGTATTGTTTTAAATGCCCCCAAAATGATGAACTTTACCTACAGATGAGTTTCGGGCTTATACTTCATCACAGATTATGAAAATCGGTGGGAAAACGTACAGTTGTGGAATAAACCTGTTGGAAAATACAGATTTCCAGTTCTGGGTTCCTTCATTTTAAGCTCTTTATATCCTGATTTATCAAATGCAAACTTTGAACTTCTCCAGTTGAAATATTTCTTAAATTCTAATATAGAAGGATTTATGTATACTCCCCATTGTTTCATTTACTTAGAAAGCAGATTGAAAGAACAATGACACTGGATTTCAGATGTCTGGAGGAAATACTGCACGCATGACATCTGTTTTCCCTGGGGATTTGACACACATTTGCTTTAATGTACTGGTGTGTTCCTCATTACCTTAGAAGCTATATACTAAAAACAGGAGTGTGTTTCAGTTCTCAAGGAAAAGAAAAAAATTACAAATCCCAAAGCCCTTCTCTCTGATGAACAATAAATTAGGGTTAAGCTTTCAAAAAAGAAAAAAAATGCAAATGATCATGTTTTAAATGGCCCAACTTTTTAACGATTATGTGTAAGTCTTCCATAAGCCTTCCATACATGTGAGTTTTCCTTGTATTGAAGAATTATCCAGAGCCAGAAAGAACATGTCTTTGAAAATCAACAGCTAACAGAAATAAGATCTGCATCTCTAAATAGCCTGAGTCACCAATTTAAGATGTTTAAGGTATTAATCCTCTGGAAAATTATTTGGCCTCCAGAAGCAATGAATTGTTAAACATCTTTGGTGGATACCCTGGAGTTTTGACATAAACTACACATGAAGATCCATGCTGAACACAGAATGCCACTATTCCACACTATACCAGCAGGGCTGTAACATCTACATCTCGTATAATTTCCCTTAATTAAAAAAAACACAACATATCCAAAACACCTCCATGAGTCTCCTTCAGTATCTGTTCAACCAACTGGCAAATTGAAGGATATTTCCCTCTCGGATCACCTAAACTTAAAAGCTTTTGTAAAGTTCCTTCAGAGTCAAGAAACACAACTCAGAATGATAGCATGAAGAATAAAATGTACTCTTGAAGTCGAAGTTTACATATCACATGGGTAGATGAGATAAAATCTTTTTCTTTTTCACTGTGTCTGTCCTTTGCCTGAGATGGCCACATCGAATGATCAGATGTTACTCTGCAGCATGAGAAGTGGATGAAACAATGAAATCAAGTGTCTCGCATCATTTCCTAAGTCCAGACAATGATAATAAACATCTCTCGAAGGGTCTCAGCGAGACCCATTAGTGAACATGAGCTGTCTCACATCAGCCGAAAGGAAAACTGTCTCCTGAAATTAAACAGCAATTGGTATCAACATTTACTTTCTCCTGGCACCATCTTTAGAATCTTGGATGCAGACCTTTGACTAATATATGCGGATGCACTTAAATAAAACTAAAAAGACTTTACTCAGTGAACCGAAGTGAGTAAGAGAATTGATTTAGTGAACTGCATCCATAAACTTGATTAAATACATTTCACAACTTACTTTGGAGAATTAGAATTAATTTTACATTTATTACAGTGGCTTTTCCATTAAAAATAGAGACAGCAAGGATGTCAGATTGAGTTAGGAATAAAGGTTAGAAGGTCCTACTAAAAAGACAAATAAAAAGTGACTTAAATGTCACTATCTCCCTGCCAAAATGTATAAGTGATATTTTTAGTTTGACATGAAAACTTGTTTGTTGGTGTTGAATTCTGAACATAAATTCTACAGTTTTCAGATAGAGATGCTATGTGTATATTTAACAGCTAAAACACTGACAGGACTGGAAACCAAAATCTTCTGTTTACCCAAAGGTTAGACAGAGTATACTCAGACACAATATGAATGCATATTACCTACATGAACTTGCCAACAACAATCTTTAGGATAGAACAGTAATTTAATGCCCACCTTAGCTAAACACCCAGTGGAGTGAGCTGACCAAGTCTAGCTGACTGAGGCAGGTAATCATTAGCAAATATCTCTGCTAAGATGAGATTTAATAGTTTCTATGGTCTATATCTCTTTTGGTTTGAATTTTTTCGAAACCTCAGAAACAACAAAAATATGAAAGTGAGAATTCTTTATTGATTGAAAGAATAAAACAAATTGATTAACAGATCGGTGGATTACTGGATGGAGAGATGAACTTTCAAAGACTTTCATTTATTATAGAGTTTTTATTTTACTATGGTTATTAGTTATATATTAATCATTAGAGTTATATTATTTATTATAATATAGTCTTATTTTTATTTAGATAAAAGCCCAAAGTGCCTTACGTCCTTTTTATAGTATCTGGTTTGAAATTGTACCCAGTAGGTTGAAGACAGCTGAGGGAGCACCTGGCGAAATTTTACCTTAAGAGACTATAATGACACAACAACTTGTCTTCTGTATATCATAGGTATTATCATGGAAGATAAATTTAAGAGAGTCCAAGAAAGAAGGATGATTTAGGTATTAATTCTTCAGTCAAGAAGTTTACCCTCAGAAGACTCCATTTGTTTACATTTTATACAAAACTCTAGTTCAAACATCTTGGCTGGATATATGCACTTCATCAGAACAAGTAACTAGTTCATGATTAGCTAGATTCTCCATACACCAGGATCATCTCCAGTTGTAAATTAAGTACCAGTGGAAGTCAAATCAGCAGAGTATAATTTATTAAGCTACTGCTGTGCTAATGTAACCTCCAAAGGTAACTCATTTACTATCCAGGATTTGATTAGCCCCTAGAAGAACCTGGTTCATTTTATTCAAATAACGCTATTTCAAACCATAAATTTCACAAACTGACCCTCAGAGGAAAAAAAATCTGTGATTTTAAGTATATTGGAAACCTGTAAAATTCTAACTCATTCAATTTCCATCCACACTGACACCTGCTAGTTGTACAGGGAGTTATAAAATATGTAATCCTGTTATTTTTCAAAAGATAAGTTAGGCAATATCATGGGGAGGCATATTTTGCTCAGGAATCCTTACACCATTATGATACTACCCAATATGTTATGGCGATTGTAATACTTTGTAGACCAGTGGAAAATATATCTAAAAATAACTGTGCCATTTCTGAGCAAAAGCAGAAGTAATTGATGTTTCCTAGAAAAATGATCCCACCTGGCTTTGTAGAAGAGCAGCATGAGTGTTTCAGTGACAGGTAGATCCAGAACAGAGCTTTGTCCTCAATATCATTCCGATTCTCTGAAACCCCAAAGCAAGGTTCATAGAGATTCTTTAGAATGCTCCACTTGAAAGCCAGATTACACTATTTAAGTGGCCTATGGAGTTCTGTATTAAAGGCTCCCTGCTGCTCAGGCATTTTTCCCATTATAATATATTGCTGTGGATTTAACACTGTGGACGTTCTAGCATTTAACTAATATGGCTCAAAAGGTTGTCATCGGGGACGTTTCTAAATTATATCACTGCAAATAAACCTTGCTACAGAAGGAATTGCTTATATAGCAAAGACATTTTATGGCATATTTGCATAAAAATACTACTTCTGTCTTTCAAGTTCATCTGTAACACTGCTGCTCAGCAAAAGAGCATTAGATGTGTTACGAATACAAGCCACTTTGGCAGCAAGCTAATTTGTAAATGCATATTGCAAAGTTTAAGTGCACCGCAATGCCCTAACTTATACCCTGCCTAACTCAGAGATGTTTGCATAATAGAAAAAGAGTATAGAAAATACTTATTACTCAGCTCTTCCATTTAGCTTATGGGGAAACTGGTAATCAAACACTATGTTAGTCCCCTGTCATATGTGGCCTACAGAGCAGGTGAATGAAGCAATTCAAGTCGCGGCAGTTTCGGGAGGAGAATGAAATGTTGGCTACATGGTTAGATTGTTTGAAGAGATGTTTTTACTCCTCCTCTGACACCAATCCACAATGAATGCAAAAGCAGACATGAGAACAAAAGGTATTTACCATCCCTTGTCATGTCTTCTTGATCTCAGTTGGGGACTCATGCTTGTTGGTACCACAGAACATGAAAGCAGTTTAGAGATTCAGAGAAGCCTGGGTTCAACATGTGTTTTAATGTATGTGCTATGTGCTCCGGACAAGTTGTTTGACCAAAGACTCAATTCCTTCATATATTTTGAAATGTGTATAACATACCGACTTTGGTGGTTAAGAGAATTTAACAGCCTTTTCAGTTAGATAAGGCAGGTACCTTTACCTACATTCTTCAGATA
The DNA here is from genome assembly GCA_003697995.1 of Taxidea taxus jeffersonii. Classification (NCBI taxonomy): domain Eukaryota; kingdom Metazoa; phylum Chordata; class Mammalia; order Carnivora; family Mustelidae; genus Taxidea; species Taxidea taxus. The sequence continues at coordinate 15,818 of RCUC01152376.1, forward strand.
GGAAAATTAAAGCTCAATGAATTTAAGAGAATCTGTACAGATTTAAGAATTTGTGAAAAGTCACATACATAGATAATAGTAGAGCTGGGTACAAAATCCAAGATTTTTGGTTCCTGACTTACAGGTATTTCTGTTCCAATATGCAGGATTCTCACTTTTCCTAGACTTTGCTGGGTTTTCTGACCTCACAAATGTATACATAAACTGTTCTCACTTTTAATGCAAACAAACATTTTATTTATTAAAAAGTGAAGGAAAAACAAAACCTCAAACAGCTAGTCAGGTTGAAACTTCGCAGTTGCTATTTTGAAAGTCTGTCCAAAGGTCTCCTAAACTATTCCTACTTTTCACAAATTCTTCCCCTATTTCAACTCTGAGCTCAAAAGATATAAGACTTCCACTTCTCTCTGAGATTCCAACAGTGTCCTGTGATATAGGGAAATTCAGGACAAAGGAGGCCATTTGTAAGTATAAGTCATCTATGCATTGAAATGGATACTTCCCCGGCTGCCATATACTTGCTATAAATTTTTTCTCTATTGAATTACTATGATCATTTCAAAAAATTAGATTATAATATAGTCATAACAAAACATATCCCCACAAATTAATTTATTTACACATTCAAAGATATTTTACATTAGAACTTATCCATGTCCCTTGTACATTATACCATACTATATAATTTAATCATTTATTTCCTTTATTCTCTCATATCTCATTAGAAATAAAATGCAGTCACTATTGTCACTGCTATCCCCAATTCCTAGAAAAAGTACCTAAGACATAGACATGTACTAATTATTTGTTAAATGAATGAATGCATTCATCCAAAACGTATCTTAAATGGGAATATGAATTCCATCTGATACCAACCCAGCCATTTTTGCATTGTATCATCCTTTCTCACCTATTTAAAGTGAGTTTATCACCTGTTTAAGGTACAATTTCCCCTTCTCTTTCCTGAATCATCAATGTATTACACTATCAAATTCTTCCCATCCACCTACAGTTATGCATTAATATCTATCAACTTAAAAAAAAAAACCTTGATACCATAGCTCCCTCCAGCTGTATCTTCACTTGTCTGCTACCATTACTGGTCTGCTACCAATCTTCTTTAAAATTTGCCTCTATTTCCTGAACCCACTTCTTCCCTTTCCATTATTTCTTGACACACATGCCTAAAACTGTAATTGCTTTTGTTAATGTCATCAGTGATCTCCATGTTGCCAAAGCCAATGGCCAGTATGGTTTTAAAACAATTTCTTCATTTGACTCTTGAGATATCATTTGCCTTTCATTCTCCTCCTCTTCCACTGGTACATACTTATCCTTCTAAAGTTGAATCTCTGGTTATGTCCCAGGGCTGTCTTCAACACTCTGCTTCCATCCACTATTGACACTTACCATCTAGGTAATCTCATTCAATAGCTTTAGATATCATCCATATGTCAATGGCTCTAATTTTATTCACTATCACTATTCTCTCTCTTAAACTTCAGTCTCATGTATCTAATGCCTACTTCACATGTTCACTTGAATGCCTGAAAGACATCTTAAATTTAGCATGCTCAAATGCAAACTCTTGGTTCCTTGTCCACCCCCAAAATCTATACTTCCCCTAGGGTTCATTTCAATTAAGTGCACCTCCATGATTTCAGTTGTTTATGCCACAAAACTTAGTGTCATCATAGGCTCCTCTCTTTCTCTCACACTCCACATTCAATCCATCAGTAAATCCCACAAGACCTACCTTCAATATATGTTATTAACCAACTACTTCTTTTTTTTTAAGATTTTATTTATTTATTTAACAGACAGAGATCACAAGTAGGCAGAGAGGCAAGCAGAGAGAGAGAGAGGAGGAAGCAGGCTCCCCACTGAGCAGAGAGCCCGATGCAGGGCTCGATCCCAGGACCCTGAGACCATAACCTGAGCCAAAGGCAGAGGCCTTAACCCACTGAGCCACCCAGGCACCCCAACCAAGTACTTCTTAATACTTCCAACACCATAGTTGAAATCACTATCATCTGTCACCTATACTACTGCAATGGGCTTCTGAATGAGTCTCTGTGTTTCTTTTTCTTAAGATTTTATTTATTTACTTATTTGAGAGAGAGAGGGACAGTGGGGAGAGGGGTAGAAGGGTAGAGGGAAACAGAGATAATCCCAAGAAGACTCTGTGTGTTGAGTGCAGAGCCCAGTGCAGGGTTCTATTTCAGGACCCAGAGATCATGACCTGGGCCAAAATCAAGAATCAGATACCTAACAAACTGAGCCACCCAGACACCCAAGTCTCTATATTTCTAACCATGCCGCTCTTACAGTCTCTTCTCAATCAAGTATTCAACAATCTTTATAAAACATAAATTAAATCATGTCAAGGGGACCTGGGTAGCTCAGTTGGTTAAGTGTCTGCCTTCAGCTCAAGGCATGCCGAAGCTGAGCATTGATGATGCCCCACATCAGGCTTCCTGCTCAGCTGGGGGTCTGCTTCTCCCTCTGTCCTTCCCCCAGCTCATGCTCATTCTCTCTATTTCTCAAATAAATAAATAAAATCTTAAGGGGGAAGGGGGAAAACATAAATTAGATCATGTCAAAACTTTGTTGACAACAAACTATTAGTTTCTGAAATCACTCAGAATGAGACCCAAAGTCTTAACCACAGCAAACGAGACCCAAATCATCTCCTCTGACCTACCACACAAATTCTTTAATTTCATCTCCTATCATTCTATGAATTATGATACAGTTAACATTAGACTCCTAAATATTCCTCAAATATTCCTAGTACCACCCCCTGCCTCATCACAATCATATTTTCCTTTGCCTAGAAGATGCTCCCTCAAAATATCTAGTTGGGTTTCTCCATCACGTCTTCAAGTTCTGTGCTCAAATTAGATACTAGGTGAGAAGGTTTCACTGACCATTCCATACAAAATAATGTCTTTTTTTAAAAATATTTTATTTATTTATTTGACAGAGAGAGAGAGACAGTGAGAGAGGGAACACAGGCAGGGGGAGTGGGAGAGGAGGAAATAGGTTTCCCACTGAGCAGGGAGCCGGATGTGGGACTCTATCCCAGGACCCTGGGATCATGACCTGAGCCAAAGGCAGATGCATAACGACTGAGCCACTCAGGTGCCCCTATAAAATAATGTTTTATCCCCGTAACTCTATATGTTCTTATCCTTCCTTCATAACATTCATCACTAACTAACATATATTATTTGTTTATTGACTTTTTCTCTGTTTTAGATTATGAGGTCCAAGAGAGCAGAAACAGTATCTATCATATGTATTGCTATATCTCAGTCTTGGGACAGTTCCTGGTACATGGTTGATGCTTAATAAATATCTATTGAATCACCTGAATGACTCTCTTAAATATGAAAATATACGGTAAGGAGAAACCACTGTCTCAGAAAAAGTTATACTAGAACCTTCCATGGCCAAATAAAGTAGAAAAACACAGGCTTAAATAAAATTAGCTTCTCTGACTAGAGGGCATCTGGAAAGGGGAATAAGATAAAGTAGAGCATATACCAAATGTATGAAATTAGGAAAACCTTCATAAGGAAGATTCCATGAGACTATCTACTTTCTTGGGAACACACTGGAGAAATGCTGCCAAATTTAAACTGTATAGAATAGAATATATTTTGCAAAATTGTTTTATTAATGAATTGATTGTAGACTAGTGTTTTGAGCAGTTAGATATGGCACCAGAATTTGTTTTTTTTTTATTAAAGTATTTTATTTATTTATTTGACAGAGAGAGAGATAGCAAGAGAGGGAACACAAGCAGGGGTAGTGGGAGAGAGAGAAGCAGACTCTCTGCTGAACAGGAACCCCTATTCAGGGCTTGATCCCAGGACCCTGAGACCATGACCCAAGCAGAATGCAAGCACTTTAACGATTGAGCCACCCAGGCACATCGGCACCAGAATTTGTACAAAATAATTTATTCAGTGAAAAATATTTCCTCTTTAAAAAAAGGAAAGAAAAATAAAAATATTTCATTTTAATTTTGTAGGTGTGGAAAAAGTATTTTTAAGCTCCTAAAATGAGAAATTTAGAAGAGTGAGCTACTATGTGAGGCAGACATAAGTTACTCAATTTATAAACTCCCTTATTTCATTTCATAGGAACTCTATAAGATATGTATTGGTATCTCTACTTTTTATATGAAGGAAATAGAACCTAGGGTGTTTAAGTGACTTACTCAAAAAATTAATGATAGAACCAGAGTTTGAACCTCAGTCATTCCAGTGCCCCAAATCCCAGAATTTATTCTTCCTCCCTTCCCTTCTTCTTCCCTTCCTTCTTTCACTTCTTTCTCACTCATGATGTTTCTCCAAAATTCAAAATCGACCAAAAATCACCAGTCTCCCCCTACAAAAGTTAGGTTTTTCAATTATGGGAGAAATACTCTATTCTGGAAATCAACAAATTTTGTACAGGTCCCGTGAAAAAATGGGTCCCATTTTTCATTACAGTGATCCATTATTTTATATGGACCACCCTGCACTTCCTATACTCTCCCCAGGCTCTTTTTATTTCACGGGAGCAAAAATTTTTTCTCTTAAAAGTTTCATTTTAAAAGAAAATTAATTATTATTTAAAGGGTAGTTTAAATGCCATTTCAATTCATACCTTATTTCTGTACATCCAAGGCATTCTGCATAGAATGTAGACTATTTTTAAATGGTCATTTTTTTCCCCAGTCCCTGTTTCTGTCAGTTGTGTGGTAAGCAGGAAAGCAAAGACTTTATGCGGATGGCCTCAGTTACCACTTGAAACCAGTATTCTTCATTCTCATATATAATCACACAAGGATTTACTCAAATTTGGAAGGTATGGCTGACTAAGAACTTATAGAAACTCAAACAAATTGCTCAAAAGAAGAAACAAAATCAATCTCTTCTTATGCCTTTACTTTTCTCAGTTACCCTTAAAACTGATTATGATTTTGCTATTTCATGACCAAATAGCCCTCTGCCTTGAATACAGGTTCTCTCCCCTAAGTTGAGCTCTAAAATATTACTGCTGTATTAAATCTTGACTGTACAAGTTTGACTTAATAATACCTACCACCTAGCAAACTGACAAATCTAAATGCTATTAGGATAAATGATGGTATGTCAACTTCGTGGACCCATTCTCTAATAAATTTCAATTTTCATTTCATCTTATAACATCAAATCAGATCAATGTTTCTATTTAGAATTTTAAATCCACAAATATTAAATCATCCATCAGTAATCAGAAAATGTAAATTTAAATAATAATAAGATACCATTTTATGTAAGGTAATGAAAGTGTTAACTCATGCCAATGTGGTAATCATTTTCCAATATACAAGTGCATCAAATCAACACAACACACACCTTAAACATTCACAATGGGGCTGTCTGGGTGGTTCGGTTGTCAGGCTTCTATCTTCAGCTCAGGTCATGATCCCAGGGTCCTGGGATTGAGCCCCGCATCAGGCTCCCTGCTCAGCAAGAAGCCTGCTTCTCCCTCTCCCACTCCCCCTGCTTAAGCTCTCTCTCTCTCTGTCAAATAGATGAATAAAAAATCTTTAAAAAAATTAAAAAATAAACTTATACAATGTTATATGTCAATTATATCTCATTAAACCAGGGTGGGGGGCGTGGAGGGAATGACATACCAGGATTCAGTTGTTGGTAAGGGCCCTATTCTGGCTTACAAGCAGCCAGCCAGCATCTTGCTGGTGTTTACATGATCTCTTTGTTCTCCAGGGAAGAGCAAGAGCTCTTTTACCTCTTCCTCTTTCTAAAAGTGCACTAATCCCATAATGGGGGCCCCACCCTCATTAATTAATCTAACCTTAAATACCTCCAAAGGCCCCATCTCCCAACATCATCACTTTGGAGGTAAGGTCTTCCACACACGATTTGGAAGGAAAGGGGACACAAACATCCAGGCCGTAACATTGGTAAAGGACAACTTTTAAATATTTGTCCATAGAGATGTGAACATGCATAACCCCTGTCATACTACTTGTACTACCAATACAGATTTAACTATACAGAAGTCTTTCTTTAAAAAAAATAGTACTGCATGAAAAAGGAAGGTAAAAAATGATAAATGTAGTGATATAACTAAGGTTAAACACTTCAAAACAAAAAATCTATAAATTATTTATGGGACATATACATATATGAGATAAAAATGAACTAGAAAGATACACACCAAGTTCATAAAAGAATGAGACTAACACTGGTAATTAATGGAGAACAGAGATGACAAAATTTTAACAATTGTCAGTTATAAAAATGGGTATTCTATTATTCTATGTATTTTTCTGAAATAGTTACATTTTTTTAATTCTTAAAACAAATTATTAGAATCCTACATCCTAACTATAATTGGGTTCAGAAGGTTGGAGTAGTTCATCTTACCCTCACCATGGTTATGATAAATGGGGCATATATTTGCAGAATAACCACAATTTTTTAACAGGACTGGTAATCATACACTGGATATTCCAATGAAATGTTTACCCAATTTTGATGTCAATAGGACATTTGTATATATCGAACTTGTGAAAATGTATATTATAATATGCTAAGGCTGCTAGTTGGCATTAGTAATGTATCACATGATTGAATTAATTGCAATATGGGTAAAAAGTAGTGTAACCACATCCAATACTGAGAAACCTAAGGAAAGTTGCTAGTGTTACTGGAATATGGAAAGTATTGTTAGAGACAATGTAAGCATGAATTCTAAACCCAAACTAACAATGAATTTAGCCATTTGAGTTTCAAAACAAGATTGAGATCAGAAATATTTTGCAGAAAACATGTGCAGAATAAGGGAGGAAATAGAAAAATATGGATGCATGTGGAGGAATAATGCTCCTCTCTAAAAACTCCAACTAAGCTGGTAGTAAATATATTGAACCTATCTTTCTCTAAGCAGCATACTTAGAGGATCTAATGTCAAAGAATTTTAGATTTAGATAACAGTGGCCATTGGCATTTTATTGAGATGTGTTATACAGTCATTCACTTTTGGAGGGCTGTGTGTTCTAAAGATATGTCCTTGCCAAAACTATGACCGAATTGGCTTAGGCCCCATCATTTGTTACCTGCTTAAGGTCTCAATTTACTGCCCTCCTCCAGTTTCTACCCTCTTTTTAATTCATTGTCCACTCTAATACCATATCTCTGATATAAAATTCTGATCATGTCAGTCCCTAACTAAAAACTTGCAAAAGAAGACCAAAACCTGAAATGAGTTATTACTTTGGGCTTGGAGACATTTCCTTTAAGAATAGTTGAATAAAAAAAGCAAGATACAGGGGTGTCTGGGTGGCTCAGGCAGTTAAGTGTCTGTCTTCGGTTCAGGTCATGATCCCACAGTCCTGGGATTAAGTCCTATATCGGGCTACCTGCTCAGTGGGGAGTCTGCCTCTCCCTCTCCATTTGCCCCTCCCCAAGCTCATGCTCTCTCTCTCAAGTAAATAACTAAAATCTTTTAAAAAAAAGAAAGTAAGATATATAAAAATATGCAAAGTATTCTTTTGTAAAGCAAATAATGACCAAAACAGTTATATGTGGAAACTGGATATATGTATCACATACTATATACTTGAATATGATTATACAACCGTGGAGAAAACAAGGGTTACAAAATAAGTGTTAACATGAGCTGGGGAGGGAAAGATATGGATTGGGGAGTGGGGGAGATGGAGAGGAGAAAGGAGTTGGAAGAGGACCAAGTTGAAAAGGGAAAAGGAAAAAAACAGCATGTATATGATCACCTTTATATATATTGATATATGCTATGTGTATAATTTTTAAAGATTTTTTATTTTAGAGACAGTGAGAGAGCGAGTGGGGGGAGGGGCAAAGGGAGAGAATCACAAGCAGATTCCCCAATGAGCACAGAGCCCAATGTGGGACTCAATCCCACGACACAAGAGATCACGACTTGAGCCGAAACCAAGAGTTGGTCACTCAACCAACTGGGCCACCCAGTGTAATATTTTTAATATGTGTGTAATATTTTTAAATAAGCAATTAAAAAGCAAAACAATGATTATAACTTCTCATTATCTGCAGGAAGAGCTGAACTCTTTGGCATAAAGCAGAGTCTTTCCAGGGCGCCTGGGTGGCTCAGTGGGTTAAGCCTCTGCCTTCAGCTCACGTCATGATCTCAGGGTCCTGGGATTGAGCCTCGCATCGGGCTCTCTGCTCAGCAGGAAGTGCTTCCCCCACCCCCTCTGCCTGCCTCTCTGCCTACTTGTGATCTCTGTGAAATAAATAAATAAAATCTTAAAAAAAAAAAGTCTTTCTAGTCCTCAAATTCAAATCTCTCAATCACACCAGCCTCTGTCCCAGCTGCACCTCTTCTCCATTGTTCCTACACCACACCATCTGAACTCTCCATGTCTTACAAACCATCATGTATCTGGAATGCCCTCCCCTCCTGTCTCCCTAGGGAAACCCTATCATCATTCAAGATCCAGTTCAAAGGTCCCATGTGAAGCTTTCCTTAAATTCACATACTCCGTCTTCTGTGCTCCCTTAGGGTTTTGTAGAACCTTCTATTGTGATGCTGAATTGTATTATGATTACTTTTGGACATATTTCAGCATATAAGTCTCCCACTAGATGGCTAATTACGAGTAAAAGAACCATATGTTTAGTCTTTGCACATCCAGCATCTAGGATCATACTGGAATTTAGGAAATGGTAGGCAATTTTTGTGGAATTAATTGATTGATTTCTATGTGATTTTATGTCTTTAAAATGATAGTCAACATTGTTAGCTTTCTCTATGCCAAGTTTAAACATTTAAATCCCTGTAAGCAAATCAGTTTTATTCTGGTTAATGGTCATGGTTTACATACATCTCATACTTGTCTGTGTAACAGGGTGTTGGTGAGGGGGCGGAATCCCTTTTATCTACATTTTGGGGACAAATTAAGACCAGAACAATAGGTGGCATTTCTTCCACATTCCAAATTAAGGTTCTAGACTTCCTATACTAGACTTGAGAGGGGGTGGACTACCTCAAGGGTCTCAAAGAATTGAAAATGAGGAAACTTGAAGGGACAAAAGAATTCTCTGGAGAGGGGCGCCTGGGTGGCTCAGTGGGTTAAAGCCTCTGCCTTTGGCTCAGGTCATGATCCCAGGGTCCTGGGATCGAGCCCCGCATCAGGCTCTCTGCTCCGCAGAGAGCCTGCTTCCCTTCCTCTCTCTCTGCCTTCTCTCTGCCTACTTGTGATCTCTGTCAAATTAAAAAAAAAAAAAAAGAATTCTCTGGAGAAAGTTGTTGGAAGCTGTAGCAATTTTCCAGTCTCCCTCACCTACAAGAGAGGATTTGAGAGCACTTCCCGGAGAGGTGGATATTTATTCCTTAAAGTCTGGAGGACAGAGAAGACAAGTATTTGGTCCACCCTTGAGAAATGTCAGGCAAAAGAGTCCTTGGAGCTGTCTGCTTGGTGTCAAAGCAAAGAGACCCAGCTGTACCCAGAGCCAGATATATTCCTCACAATAGGGCAGAGTTTCATGTTTCCGGGGACCAAAGATGGGGCCTTTGGATGGGAGCTGGCTAAGGAGTTCTTTTGAAAGGATTTTTCCTAGGAATGAAGCACCCTTAGTACAGAGAAGCTGTGAAATTCTAATTGATGCTGAAGTTGAGAAACAGTTAAAGCATTCAAGTCGATGAGAGGTGATTGCATGATTCTTTTTTTTTTTTAGATTTTATTTATTTATTTATTTGTCAGAGAAAGAGAGAGTGCACACAAGCAGGCAGAGTGGGAGGCAGAGGCAGAGAGAGAAGAAGGCTCCCTGCAGAGCAAGGAGCCTGATGTGGGATCAGTCCCAGGACCCTGGGATCATGACCTGAGCCAAAGGCAGAGGCTTAACCCACTGAGCCACCCAGGTATCCTTGATTGTATGATTCTTGAGGAAGAACCTCTGAGGAACTCACAGCCTGGCATGCTCCCCCACCACAAGGCAACACAGAATGCCAGCATACCTGCCCCGTGCCTCTCCTCTCCCCACACACCCCAACAAGGAAAGGTGAAATTTCAGGGCTGGTCATTAGGGGGATGCCAGGATGTTTTTTCATCTGCAGCAGGCCCCAAATGGGGAAGTTTTTAACTTTACATGAAATTAGAGGTTCACTTTCCTGAAATGGGATTGTTACTATGATTACATGTAACTAGACTACTTCTTTTATCATATAAAAGTGAACGCAAAAGCTATGGAACTCACCTAAAATTTCAACCGGAGCTTGGAAAAAGAGTTAATCCTAGGAGAGTTTGAACTTAACATGTTCTAGTTATTCAAACAAACTTGTGCATGCTATTTTACCCAACAGAAATGGAATGAAAAATATGTATTAATTTGTATCAATTTATTGCCACTACAGAGGGAAAGAAACCTCAAGTGCATGTTTGGCTCAGAGAGAAATATTGGATCATTATTATTCTAAAGGCTGATGTTAGGGTAGACTGTCAAAGATATACAAGATATCCTCTTAATGTCATGATTGAAACTCACAATGAAATCACCGCAGCAATTCTAACACAAAAAAATTTTATCTTCATAATGAATTCTATTCATACAACAAGATACTCACCGATTCCAATGGAATAATTAGGACAATACTTTTAGAAATTTTGTTGTGGTTTTCTTTCTGCCATACTAATTTACTGAATGTCAGGTATGATAGTAGGCACTGGAGAAACAAAGCTAAAGAAGACCACATCCTTGTTACTGAGCAGTTCACAGCCAAGAAGAAAGGCAAACACATAGACAAAAAACACCAGCAATGGCACTGATGAAGGCCTTTGTCAGGTCATATCTGCACTGTTTGAGCACCACCCGGCTTCCTGCCTCTAGACTCATGCCCTCATGCCCACCTACAGTGATTTCTAAAATAAATCTAATATGATCATGGCACACACCTACATTGAATGCTCTACTAGGTTCTAGTAAATTTCAACGTTAAGTTCAAGTAACTTAATCTGGGACAATTTTTATGATCTGCCTCCTAACTACTTCTTCATTCTCCTTTTTAAATTATCCTCTTTTGTTAACCTTATCCTCCAGTGCCTTAAATTCTACCACATTGTTTCACGCCTCTGAGCTTTTGACCGTGCTATCCTTTCTCTCTAGAATCCCTTCGCCATCTCATTTGCCTGCAAAACTTCAGTACATTCTTTGAAACCTTCCTAAGACATTCACTTCTGTGAGCCCACCCCTTTTTTCTGAACTCATCACATCCTTATTCATATCAATTCCATTTCTTAGCCATACTTCTATAGTGACATATATGGTATTGGCCAACAAATATTTACTCAGGTGCTCCTCTCTACTTCTAAACTATTAAGCACCTGGTATGGTGTCTAGAAATTAGAGTCAACGAGAAAATGAAATAACTGAACCAAAGTTGAGTTTGTTTCAGTTGTATGATAATATCTACTGGCCACGATGAGGGGTCATTTCTTGGGACTCAAATGGTAAGTTGCTAGAGCCTGTAATACTTGATTCTGAAGAAAATACAAATGAGGCAGATTGGAGGAGAGTTGGCTGACTCGCCTCTGTGAATCAGGCCCAAGATTTATGAGGTAGAAACTGAGGAGTCCTAAGAGGTTCAGAGGGTTAAGTCCTATAAGGACTTGGGTGTTGGAAGAAACAATTAGCTAACACTACTGAGAAATCAGACAAGAAATCCCTGCAGTGGGGCATGATGTTCATTTGAACTTTGTCAACACTTTAGATTCCATCTGTTTTTTCATGTAGTTTCCATGCTCCTCTATCTTTCCCTAAAGGCATACTCATGTTTAGAGAACCTGTAATTAAAAGATTAGATAAACAATAACAATGACTGCTTTCTCCTTATTGGAAATTCACACAATTTATACAAATGTATAAATGTCAGGAAAAATCATTAACCAAACACCACCCTACCCAGTTACTTGGTATCTTTCTTTTCTCACTTGATTTTTTTTTTTTAAAGAACAAAGACTAAAGGCTTGGCACTTCCTCCTTAATTTTTATTACTCCTGAATATGACTGAATAGGAAATATTTTAATTAGTTTTTCTATAACACCACAATAACATCTTCATTTTTAACATCCATCATTGCTACTAACCATACTCCATCTCCACCACTACCATTAAATTGAATCTTGTTAAGACCTGTTTATCCAAGAGATCAACTTAGGTTGGCTCAGATACATGCTCCTTAATTTTTATAATTCACATACCCCACAAGAAATACAGTCCATCCGAATACAGATTGTGATCTTGGCTTGACATCTTCCAAGAAACAACCTACTGAACAACCCATTCCAAACTAACTGAGAGACTTAAGCCTAACTGTATAGTTTGTGACCATTCACTCCTTCAACAAACTCTTAGTGAGCTTCTACTGAGAGTACACTCTACAATACACATTGTAAATATTAATATACAAAGAACACATATTACCTTCAGGAAGCTCCAGTGAATTCACAGACAATGGCAATTATCTGAGGTAGGTGTTATGTTGGAAGATGCTACAGAAATGAGAGGATGCTCCAAGGATGACTTCCCAGGAGGCATTCCCAGAAGAGGTCAAACTTAAGTAAGTTTTGAAGGATGAGTAAGAGTTATGCCAAGGCCCCACAATGGGGAAGAGAAATCCAAGCGGCAGGAAACACAGATGCTGGAGCCTAAAAACACGAGCCTGGTGGTGTTTATAGAAAACTTCAGGCTTTTGATGTAGCTGCAGCCTGGAGGGTGCATGAAGGTATAGAAAGAAATGAAGCTGGACAAGCAGACAGGACCTGGTGGTCAACAATAGCCTCTTACACCAGATTTAGATTTCTACCCTGAAGGTCATGAGAAGTCAATTCAGAAATTTTGCCAGGTGAGTGGCTGGATCAGATAAGGTTTGTAGAAAAGTCATTCTGGCCCAAGTGGAAAGGACACAGCAGAAGGAGTTGAGGGGTTATCATATAGGTTCAGGTGAGATAGGGAATCTTGAGAGATGAGCCCGTGTGGGAGGGAAGACATCAGGGCCAGTTTGGAGCAAGCTGGGACAGCCGCTAGAAAATCCAGTAGACCATACTTCTTGGTTTCTTTAGTTATATAGTTTACCCTGCTACCCTGCCATAATTTCAGTCTAAGCTACATGCCGTCACTGCAAATAGTAAATCAGCCAGTGCACTGCGAGCCTGATGCTAACTCGAGACTTCCCGTTCTGTAGTTTGGTAGTAATATACCTGGCTGATGGAGTTTGCACTGTGCTTGAAATATCCACACTACAAAACCTGCTTTTGGAATTTCAATCATTTTTTTATTTAGCCTTGAATCACAGCAGAAAAACTACGTCCTAGTTGTCTTGCTTCTAGTTTGAAGCAAGCTGAAGTTTGGTAGGAGACCAAAAAAAAAAAAAAAAAAAGGTCAGGGAAATCTTTTCCTAGGGCTATGTTTATTGGCTGGTGCTCTGCAGGGCACAATAAGGTAAGGGCAGGAGGAGGGGTGGAAAAGAATATTCTCTTTTGGGCATACCCAGATGTGAAGGAATGCAGTCCTTGGTGTTTCAGGTCAGTCTGCCACATATAGAAAATTAATAGGCAGCTACACAACTTTGAAAATTATATCATAAAGTCCTGTGCCATGATTTCTTATGGGAAAACTGTTTTTGATAAATGCACTTTTGGACTGCTCATGTTTCTCTAATAATAATTCCATCACATATGTCAAGGAATTACTATATATGTGTCTGGAAATAAGAAAAAAAAGATCTAAGCCAGAGATATTCTATTATAATTTAGAGAGAAAAAGTAACGGACATTCTTTTTATCCCATACTCTAACTTTTTGCATGTGAAAAAAGTATTGTCTCTAACTCCATCTTAAGGGTGAATGACCAAAATAAATCAATTTGATGTGAATGCCAAACAGCCTAAATAATGGTTTCTAATAACTAAACAAGAATGTTGGGTTTTTATTTAATGATTAAAAGCCAACTGTCACAACATTTTCTTATGTGAATGGATGCAAAAAGTTTAGCGATTCAGAAACTTTATAAATTCCAATTTCCAAATCAATTTTGAAAAGTTTTAAAACTTGTGATTCCCTCCCTAAAAGGAAATATTCCATTAGCCCCTGATTCAACAGACAAATTTAAAATAAAATTTTATAAGTCTAAGAGTCTACTCAGAATACTAAAGATTAAATTAATGAAACTACACTAACCACTAGTTCATTAAAAGTTTACTTTAAACTTCTAAAGATATATTATGCAAAAATTTGTGAATATTTATGATGACTTCAAGTGGTATACTAGGAAAATGTTAAGTATTGCTTTCTGTTCATAAAACTCCAAGATATAAATGCATTTTATATCTTCATAAAATCACCTTATATAAAAGGCCAATATGAAGTAACACAAGAAATCAGCATATTTTCTACCCCTTGATAGTAGTGACTGGAAATAGAATTCTTGGGGGAAAAAATTAAATAACATAAAACCAGCTTCTTAGTTAGCAACTTTGGAGTTTCCTGGTCTGTTATGTGGTTGGACTATTGCTGGCTTGTCTGAGCTGGGTTGACCACCCATCTAGCACTTAATCCACATGCCCAGTCTTGTGGGTGTCTTTCAGTTCACATGTTTTTAAAGCCATGTTTGGTTTTTCACTGACCTCCTGTTATGGTGACCTTTAAAGCAAAAACATTACTACTCCCCCCATGGGCTATGTGTGATGTTGTAAATGTAAATTAAGTATTGGGCAGATGAGGGAAAAAAAAGACTAAAAATCCATGTAGGAGGCCAGACAAACTCGGGGGGAAATGCAAAAATTCAAATTGCAAACTTCTGAGAATTTCCCAGGAGCTTCACACCATTTCCACATTTTGAAAAGAATGTACTAGGAAGTTTTACAAAACCAAGACTGATCAAAATAAATAGATAAAACAGGGAAATTTAATTCATCTGTTGAAAATACAAAAAAACAATGTTTTTAAAAGTACATTTTATGTTCAGTTACAACAGAGCCTAGATGTATGATGTATTCTGAGTGGTGCTACATGGCTTCTCAGGGGAACTAAGGTTTGGTCCCTGCTTACAAACGACACATGGAATCGTAAATCTAGGAAGAGGCTCAGGAGCCATCTCTTTCATCCTTCCAAGGAGGCTTGGGGAGGAGAACCAAGTGGGATTTCTTTTTTTTTTTTTTTTTAAGATTTTATTTACTTAATTGACAGACAGAGATCACAAGTAGGCAGAGAGACAGAGAGAGAGGAGGAAGCAGGCCCCCTGCTGAGCAGAGAGCCCCATGTGGGGCTTGATCCCAGGACCCTGGGATCATGACCTGAGCTGAAGGCAGAGGCTTTAACCCACTGAGCCACCCAGGTGCCCCCAAGTTGGATTTCTGATCTACCACCATCATGTATTCTTCAGTCCAAATGGTGCTGCTCTTAGCTCTTCACAGGTGCCATTGTTTGAACAAAGTGTTTCACGGTGTTGTAAGAAAAAGTCCGTAATTACTAATCTAGTCTGGAGCTCCAAAAGATAAATTTACTGTAAGAAATAGAGTAGCAGATTTTAGAGCAGAATCCCTTTCTCCCAACTACTCCTCCAGGTTTTGTTTCTCTACTTCGTGGTAATCAAATGAATTCAGCCAACAAATATGAAGGGATCAAAACAACATAGTATAATTAGGCAATAGCCCCTCTCCTCTTAGATATTCTATTCTTTTTGTCAGCTTTGACTTCTAATTGTTTTATTTTGAAACTCTGAGGCAAATTTGTTTTTGTTTTAATTTACTTTAAGACTTGTAGCTGACATGACTAGTTACCTACTCAATTACATTTACTCTTTATTCCTTACTAACAAAACCAATCTAGTTGGGGGTTCCAATGGTGATCACCTAAAAGCTCTATTTCCCAGTCTCCATCACAGGTAGGTGGCCATATGACTAAATTCTGCCAATAAAAGGTAAGCAAACGCTACTGGGTGGGGCTGATTGGGTTAGCACACACATCTTTCCTTTCCCTTCCCATATTCTTTCTGCCTAACATGGTCATGTTTGTGTATAACATCCTCTGTTACAACAGCGGAGCAGAAGGATCCTAAGGCATGGGTGACAACATGGAACTAACAACACACCAGCCCTGGAACTTTGGGCACTCCTCTCAGTTGGTTACTGTTAATTACAGTCCCACCTATAGTACAAAAATTACAACTCTACACCTTAGACAAAAATATATGGTAAAAATTCTTCAATTTCTCCCATGGCTTAAAAATAGCATAAATAACAGCACCCAAAATGTGTGAAGTTTTATCAATAGAAATTTATCATTTGTTGGTAGTGACAGAATCTTCTACTCTCATTTTTTTAAAAGATTTTATTTATTTATTTGACAGAGAGAGATCACAAGTAGGCAGAGAGGCAGGCAGAGAGAGAGGGGGAAGCAGGCTCCCCACTGAGCAGAGAGCCTGATGTGGGGCTCAATCCCAGGACCCTGAGATCATGACCTGAGCCGAAGGCAGAGGCTTAACCCACTGAGCCACCCAGGTGCCCCTTCTACTCTCATTTTTAAAAAGAATCTCAAATTCTGAATATGATAGGACCACAACATTTGCCTAGCATGTGGAAAAACGCCTTTGTTGACAATTGCTGTGAAAACAAATCTCTGTGCAGTAAAATGGATTTTAATCAGATTCTATGAAGGGAAAGACCTGTACTAGTCTAATATTCTGATTTATAAATTGTGTCTAAAAAGAAACACAGTTTTATTCTTTTCCCAAAGATGATATCCACTTACTAATAGCAAACATTATAAGGGTTTGTTCCCTTATCTTAATTAAATATATAAATCACATAGCATAGGAGCCCTGAAGAAGTTTTTTATATGTTTAAACTTTTTCCAGCTTTATTGAGAAATAATTGATCTATACCACTGTGTAAGCCTAAGATTTGATTTACATGTATCATGAAATGATTGCCACAATGGGTTCAGCTAATACAGATACAATAAAAAGAAAAGAAAAAAAATTTCCCTGTAATGATAACTCTTAGGATTTACTCCCTTAACAACTTTTCTGTACATCCTACAGCAGTGTTAGCTATAGTCACCATGTTGTATATTACATGCCTAGTGCTTATTTATGTTTTATAAGGGGAGTTTGTACCTTTTGACCACCTTCTTTCAATTTCCCCTCCCCCCACCCTGCCTCTAACAACAACCACAAATCTGATCTCTTTTTCTATGAGTTTGGTGGGTTTTTTTTATTTTTGTTTTTTAGATTCCACATATAAGTGAGATCATACGGCATTTGTCTTTCTCTGTCTGACTTACTTCACTTAGCATAATGTCTTTAAGGTCATCCATGTTAAGGATTGCAAATGGTAGGATTTCCTCTTTTTATGACTTAATAATATTCCATTTTTTATATATGAGACATATATATATATCATAATCTGAAGAAATTTTGACAATACACTATCCCATCCTTTCTTTTTCAATGGAAAAGACAAAAACAAAGAAAGGCAAGAGGAGCTAACATGATATTCCTAAATTATTCACTATTCATTGGATTCTTTCTCAAATAAAAGAACTTTACTAAGTAATAGAAGAAGAAAGGACTTCTACTTCCTTAGAGAAGGTAAACTTCCTTTACCTTTTATCTTGACCTCACTGCTCCAGGGAGGATGCCCTTCCTTCCCCCACATAACTCCCTCCTTCCTTTAACCTGGCTAACTGCCGATCAGCCTATAAGACCCAGGCTTGGTCTCATCCAGAAAGCTGTCCCTGACTTCCCCACCTCCCAACATGCTCAGCTCCTGGCCAGGTGAGGTGTTTCTTCTCTTTGCTGACTGCACACTGTGCATACCACTGTCACCTCACTTCCCTCAGATCCTAGTGATCCGGTCTCTTTTCTTTCCCAAAAGAAAGTGAACTCCCCAAGAACAAGGGTCAAATCTGTATGCTCCCGCATGCAGCATGGAATCTGACAGAATAAACTTTCCCTAACATCTTCCTTTTAGAAAAAATATACCGGTGAACCCTAGTGCAAGGACGACAAATGCTAAATCAGTGAAATCTTACTCAGCTTTTTCATGCTTTTGAAACCCTCTCGGCTGTTGACTTCCATCCTGTAGTCAAACAGATGCCCATGAAGTTCAGGGGACGTGGCTCCAAAAGATCACAAAGAAGTGGAAAAGTTATAAACAACTCATTTTAATGTATGGTAGGCCAATACAAAGTACATGATGTTGTCTTGGGGTAGGGCATAAGAATTTAATAATAAGAAGCAAATAGGGGTGGTTGAATAAATAGAACACACTCAATAAATCACTTGTGCAAGTGTCTGGTTACTCAGGTTTGGTTTCCAAGCGCATCATGAAAGATACGGCTTTTTAAATTAATAGGTTAATCTAGGCTTAAGAAAGGAAGATACAGTGGAAAAAGCACTGATGCAAAATGCAGCAGGAAATCATCTCTTGGAGGAAAGTATTTCCTAGAACAGAGATAAGGGAAACTAGAATGTTCCAAATGATATTCGTAAGGTAACATATTAAATTTGTTATTTACCACATCAACTATAATTTAGTTGAAGAGATTTCTAAATGAGACTTTGCTGGTAATTTTCCCCACCTCTTTCTTAATGATGCTCTTTTTCCATTCATCATATTTTAAATGATTCTATAAATAGTTTTTTATGTTAAAAAATAGTTTTCTCTTTAAAACAGAGTATTAAAAGGGGGTCCTATATAAAATATCCTACAGAGTGAAATATTAGGAAATAATATAACCAAATTATTGATATAGTCATTTTAATTGCTACCTTGTTATCTGTGACCTAGTTTGCTTAGCGGTTTTATGGAGCCTGATTCTCTGATTTACTGAAGAATATTAGATTTAGAATAGGTGTTAAGAATACTTGGATCTTTCAGTTCTATTGGATTGACACAATTTCTGTAAAACAAATCAGTCCAGTAAAATTCATTTTTAGTATTTTTTCTAGACAGCAATTTTTATTAAATTGGATTTAATAACGAGGGAATGCAATTTTTCTATAATTATTATTCCCTATAGAGTATGTACGGGAAGGCAGACAAGAGAGAAAATTATCTTATCACAGTCCCTTGGAAAAGTATTGCAAATCACCAAACAAAATTAACCTAAAGTCCACTTTTCTCTTTACAGACTAAAAGCAAGCCTAAGAACATTTGCAGCTGGGATTAGGCTGAAGGTCTTGCCTTAGTTTTCTACTCCGTATAGCAGATCTTCAGTCTGTAAAGTTTTCTTGAAAACACTCATCTCTGTGAGTCATCCCATATAACCAAACCACAAAACGGCATTCATTTGTGATTTGCTCATTCCTGATGCAAACACTCCATTCCCAGAATGTGCAAAGGTCTAGAGGAAAACTGTATAGAATTGTGAAATAATGGCAGGTATGTAGAAAAGCTTTCTCATGAGCCACAGTGAGAATAGTAATAAACAATTAATGACAGAGAGAGAAAAGACAAAAAAAAAAAAAAAAAACAGAGTGTTGTGAGACCCACGCACACATACATGCCTCGTGGCATGGCTATGATACAAAGATTCTCAACACAGTGTCCTAGATCAGCCCCCTGACTCGACGGTTAGTTCTTAGAGGTGACTGCTTGTCTCTCTAGGAAGGATGAACACTAGTTCTGAGGTATGGACCCATTCCTCAATATTTTGTTTCTCTGCGCCAAGATGTCTCTATGGGCACCATGCACGAACATATTCAGGAGATTAGAAGGATAAAGTAAGAAACTGAGCCAGATCATCAGAGGCTTGTACCAAATATCATAACCAAAGACCATCATAAAAAATAAGCTGTATAAATGGTGACATTGTTTTTATCACTTCTGAGGAACGGTCTATGAGATGAATGGGTGTTCTAGTTTCTTTCTTCAGCTTGGCAGCTAGGAAATCAGTCATCATTGTCATTAAAATCACATCTAGTCTCACTGTGTTTTCTTTCTTACCCTGGTCTTCCCTTTGGCTATGTGATATATTTTTTAATGGATTTAAGTCACTTTTACTTACTTTATTATATTTTGTTTGTGAATCATTTGATTCTTCAGTAAAAGACCAGAAAGGGAAGAATGAGAAGGAGTCAAGGAGTAAGGGGAGAAAAGAAAAAGAGAGTAGTAAATGTGTGTTCTGTACTATGGGGTTCAGTCAGGCCCATGTTGGAATTCCGCTACTTCCCAGCTTTTTTGCTTTGGGCAAATTACCTAACTTATAATTTAGTTAACTTCTCTGACCTCAAATTCATCTAAAACAGAGGGATCTGAGTACTTACCTCAATGGAGAAAATACAATAGGAGATCA
Organism: Taxidea taxus jeffersonii; assembly: GCA_003697995.1. Classification (NCBI taxonomy): domain Eukaryota; kingdom Metazoa; phylum Chordata; class Mammalia; order Carnivora; family Mustelidae; genus Taxidea; species Taxidea taxus. The sequence goes on from RCUC01152376.1 coordinate 36,178, forward strand.
ATATCTAAATCCCTGTGCAGGTGTGTATGTATTTATGTGTGTGTAATATAGATGACACAGTGCATATAGATAAATCTCACATATATATAGTGAAACATACAAGTATATTTATAAATACACACACACACACACACATATTCACAGACACACATACCTACAACCTCTCCCTCTCCCTTCCCCTGCCAGAGACACAAAGCTAATTGTGATCTACAGATGATATTGGAAGAAAGTCTAGGAAATAAGTCATTTTATTAAAGCAGAGTTTGTATAATCCTTGTATTAAAGAGAGGCCTAAAAGAAATTCCTCTCTTTGGGTCCCCCACCTGCCCGTCTGCTACAACAATCATCGCCGCAGCACACAGTTCTCACCACTGACCTATTGCAGACAGTTAATCAAGAACAGAGAGAGCAGCTTTCACAGTACAAGTAGGTACTTGTTCTCAACTTTTTAAAGTTCATAATTCAGTCTTACTGTCATTTCTTTCCTCCTGCCGGTACTTTTATGAAAGGTAAAGCTGAACAGAAAGAAAACCAGAGTCATTAACTGTTTGAAAGCTTAATGTGCTACCAAACCAGAATTAGATGTGATAATGAAGTTTCCACTGCTGAAAGCAGACTTTGCTAACTGATGTATGTAGTGAGAAAGTGGCCACATAACCAATGAAAATAAAAAAACATGCTCATTTTTTATAATTCTCATTCATTTCTTGTGTGTGTTTGTTTAAACTGGCCAAATACCAAATTAGACTTCAGTTAAGATACTTTTTAAAAGGAGATTTAGTAAAGTCCTACTAGTTTCTTTTTGAAAATATATGCTCTCCATTTACAGTATAAAGTGTTGATCAAGTAAACTTATATCTTGAGACGTGGAGAACATGTAGATGGGTCAGGATTTATGGTGTAACACTGCTTGACTTTATTCAAACAGCCATGCAATTGGTCAGAAGAGCCATCAAAGTCACCAGAATCTAGGCACAGAGAATGGTTCGCCCTATGAAGAGCCACTCCCCAGTCTGGCATTCCACGTACATCTAAATAAGATTGTGATTTACATTGCTAACAACTTCAATTTCAGTTTTCTGTGCTCAGCATTGTGAAAATGGATTATTAGTTGTCGCTCAGATACAGCATATTTTTCTACCTATTTGTGTTTGCACATACTGTTCTCTCTTCCTAAACTGCCTCTCATTGCCGACGCCCCCAGTACCCTGGGTGCTGCTTCCGCTCAGGCATCTCTCTCAGATCACCATCTGCTGAAATTAGACCCACTTAAAGTTCACTTAAACTGCCCTTTTCTCAAGAAATTATTCCTTCCTGCCCACCCCAAACTGACCCAATCTTTTTCTCCTATTCATCCAGGATCAATTTGCTTTTAACTCTTGTATGTCACTTTTCATGGGTTTTGGCAGAGAAGAGCTCATTTACCGTATGACGAGGGAATCAGTGAATTATAGGTTATATTGCACTTTCATGTACCCCTAACCTTCTACTCCTCTTTAGCTTATAAGCTTCTTAAGGGCAAAGATGGAGTTGGTGGGAGGAGGGTGCTTATTAGTCTTTATAACTTTTAAATTACCTAATAGGTTCGTTGACCGTAATGAACACTTGATAAATATTTCTTGAATTGCATGATTAAACTGGGTCGACTGGGCTGGGTTTAGTTAGAAGTGCCTCGGGATTGCCCCTTGATTTATCAGGATCAGTGCTAGTGATGCAAGAGGTAATTTTCTTTGCTGAATCATAACTGAGTTTATATCACACTAAGATTTGGAAGGTACCATTTTTCAAATTAAATATAAAAACAATAACCTTTCTGTTTGTAACATTTTAAGTTCTCCTGGCTCCTTTCAGGCATGGGGGCATTTCTGTAAGGTGTTGACCTAAATTTCTTCTGACCTAATTTCCTTGTTGCAAAAGGAATTTGGTGCAGCCAGCCCCCACTGCGGAAAGGTTTTGTTCTATATCACTGTCACATTTCAATGACAAATGGAATGAACTTTGTTAGTCCTTTTGAGATTTCAGAATAGCTCAGGATATTTCCCTCTAAAATCTAAGAGGATTTCAAGTGATTTGTCCTGCAGACTATTGAGTGGAAAGGACCTCTCTTTGTCCTGTGCATTCCCCTAAGCAGTCAGCCTTCTCCCCATGGAAGTACCAGTAACTATCCACACATGTTTTTATTGCACAGCGGCTGGAAAGAAGGTTATGATGAAATGGAGAAGAATGGAAGTGGCAAAAACAGCCCACTGGGCTCCCAAATCAAAACAAAAACAGAGAAGTGTTTCTCGGCACCGATCATCTGTACTCTGGTTCTAGTCCCACACATTCGGAAGCAAAACCAAACTAACCCCTACTCTTACGATAGGGAAAAATAGATACCCTCCTAACGATACAAATAAGCCAAAAACAAACAAACAAACAAAAACCAGAAAAAACACCACTTTTTCCCAATACAGAGTGAGCATATGTATATACTTGTGTGTTGAGAAGGAATAAGCCAGTGGGAGAATAGGATTTGGCTCAATTCAGTAGCTATCCGAGTCAAAAGACAATAGGAATATAATTAAAAAATCTTTTCAGTTTTTTAAGAAAAAGACAAGAGTCTTCTATTAAGAATAGCTTCCTGGGGGTGCCTGGGTGGCTCAGTGGGTTAAGACCTCTGCCTTCGGCTCAGGTCATGATCCCAGGGTCCTGGAATCGAGCCCCACATCAGGCTCTCTGCTCAAAGGGGAGCCTGCTTCCTCCTCTCTCTCTGTGCCTGCCTCTCCACCTACTTGTGATCTCTGTCTGTCAAATAAATAAATAAAATCTTTAAAAAAAAAAAAAAAGAATAGCTTCCTGGTAGAAGCATACACTTCCAAGTGGAAGGGCTTCTTTCAGATGCTGTTATTAACCAGTGACCGTTATCTGAATCATGTATTCACACGCAGCTTCCAGGTAAAATAGACTGATTCTAAGATTCAGAATTTTACTAGTCATTTAAATAATATATATAGTACATGTGCCTTAAAATGCTTAAGATTACTGGAATTCTCTCACAGAGATTATAAATTACAACTCAAAATGTCCCATTATTTCCATTTGGTAGCAAGACTCCTGGAAGGCCTTAAGGTGCCACACCCTGCCAGTTGGTGATGTGGTCAGCACAGTGTGGAGGAGGTCACAGAGACCAGCTGTCCCAGTAACTTAGCCCAGCCTACGTGGTAACATGAAAGAGAATAAAAGGAGGGAAAAAATCTGACAAACGAAAGCAAGAGAGTCCCTTTCAAAAGAGAAAAGATGTAAGAAAAGCAGTAGACGATAAAGAAATACAGGAGGGAGGAAAAAGTTGTTTCTAACAAAAGACCAGGAGGAAAGTAAGTCTGAAGAAGAAAGGGAAATTCAGCCACTCAAAAAAAAAAAAAAAAAAAAAAGGTAGAATATCTTTAAGGAACTCTCCAAAATGAAAAAAAAAATCACAATTTTTTTTCACAAGAGTGAAAGATGCGTCTAGATGACAAGTTATATATAAAGAATACAGCCAATTGAGAGCCTCAGTCAACAAATATTTGTTACTAAGAACCTTCTGGGCCAGACATAACTCTGGGTGCCGGCGAGGCCATGGTGACCAAAACAAGCAAACCCACTACCAATATGTTCTCTCACCAGGACTGTGCTACTCAATGGCCAGAAAAAACCCGATTATTTAAAGTTGCATTTCTTATGTTATGGCCCGGTACACAGTACTAAACCAAAAGCAGAGAGATGAGAAAGAGAAGATGTAAGAAGATAATAAGACTATTTGGTTGGTTTTTGAGCAAAGAGAACAATATATTATACAGATCAAACAGAATAGATTCTCTCCTGAGAGCTCTCACTTGAATCCCTAAATAGATGATCTACTAAAGGAAAAAAAGAGGGAAATATTTTGTGAAATCAAAGGAAATTATTATTCTGGGAGGTGGTTTTGGCAAAAGAATTTCTTGGCATATTTCTGTGACTTATAAAGGATTTCCTAGTGTAAAGTAAAATTTGAAAAGTTAAATTCCCCATTAGGAAATGATCTCAGCAGATGCCATTACAAAATGGCACAGGACAACTTGTATATAAAACAAAGACCTTGCCTGAGTCTTTTGAATCTCTTTGATATATTCTCTTTCTATTTAAGGACTTAGCATGATCTCTAAACCTTGATTTGTGTAGGATGAAGGAAGGCTTTTTTTTAAGATTGATTTATTTATTTGAGAGAGAGAGGGAGAGAGCGCGTCACACACACACACACACACACACGCATGAGCAAGGGGGTGAGGGAGCAGAGGGAGAGAAGCATACTCCCTGAGCTCAGAGCCCAATGTGGAGCTCCATCTCAAGACCCAGGGATCATGACCTGAGTGGAAACCAAGAGTCAGATGCTTAACTGACTGAGCCACCCAGGCGCTCCTGACATAAAGCTTCTAATAACCAATTTACTTGGTAACCCAAAAATACATGTCAATTCACATGTAAGCTCTGTGGTGAACTTTAAAGTTGTTTCTTCTACCGGGAACTAGCTTTCCATGATTTTCGCTCATGGAATCTGTTCAAGGACCAAAGGACCTCAGGCTGTTAGAGTTTAATGACCTAGCATGGCATCCTGGCTCCATTGTCCTCTGCTCCTGCTGTGATCCATATACACCTGCTTCTCCAGGGTCTTCTATCAAACACATGGAAAGAACAGCTTCTGAAATCCATTTATAAGTTACCAGGAACAAGGATGACAATTTGAAGGAAAAGCTGGGTCAAATTTAACTCTTCATAAAATTGGCTGGGCCTGCCTCTGCTCAGGGGAAAGCCTTGCTGAATCTCCACTTTCAGAAGCCACACTAGATTGAACAATCAGACTGTTTGAAAAACCCATCATCCCACAAGGATCTGTGAAGTGTTGAGCGTCTGGAGCACGGGTGTTCTGAATAAAAGGATTTTGCCAGGAGTTTTGAGATCAGAGATCCATGATTAACTCTGACTGCCTAGATCAATAAAGATTGTTTTCCTTTGAAACAGAGCACCTATAAAATTATGTAATTTGAGGTATAGGAAAATCATTGCCGAATGAGCAAAGAATACTTTGCTGCCCGCAGAATCCATTTGGTAATAATTTCAGCATGAAAAGTAAGACCATTATTTTGATAGGACAAATGCACTTGAAAGTCACGAAAGATTATATCAGTTAAAAATTTTTATTTGCATAAAATACGTTTTCAGCACAAACTCACTCAGGTGTAGCACTAGTCACACCAGAAATGCAATTCAGTGTGAGCCGTTTCCTAAAGGAAAAGTACATGTGAGAATTTAGATTATTTTGTCTAGCACAGCTGCTGCTAGTACTGCAAAAGAAGAGATGCAGCTGATGACAAGGTAGAATGGAACTTGGCACCTCCGCTGGCATCCAGCCAAGAACACAGAATGTTTTAGCCGGTCTATGGCATGTGATCCATTTCTTAATTGTTGATAACATATAATTAGGACAATCCAAGCCTAGTTTAATGAATGCAATAAGTTAAACTGCACTGCTTGACTATACTTGGATAGACTTTGTTAGTCTTGGAGCGTGGAATTGCAGAGTCACATTTTATAAACAGTACAAAATGGAATCTTCCCTTTACAAACTATCAGCCTAAAATTATGGCCGACATCCTAACCCACAGTATAAATTCTGTGCACTGTATAAATGTCAGCTGATATTCATGGCCAATGTGCCCAAAATAAATTTTCCCCTTGAAGATTTTAAAGGTAAGATTTATGTGAAGAAATTGGTCACATATTTAAAAATGACAGACTACACGTTCTGCTAATCAGTTATCAGCCTGATTTATTTTGACAGACTTCTTTCTAAGATGATCTGAGCGCAGTCTAGTGTACTACATGTTTTTTTAAAATGCAACGATTTTCTTGAAAATAATGAATTATTAACTTTTTATTGAAATAGACTCATTGCAGTCACCTTTACACATCCCCTATTACTTATGAGGTGTAAAAACACTGTCATTGTAAAGCATGCAAAAGACCTGTACCTACAACATAAATAAATTTTTTCCATCTCTGGTAAAAGACTCATTTTTTCCTAAGGGGTTAAAAGTCTTACCTAGATATAAAATAATAAGAGGAGTGAAAAAAATGCATTTTAGCTTTCGATCAAAAAAAATTTTTTTTAAGGGAAGCTCTGTTTATCCACAGCATGCATGCTTTCTCTGATTGTTTTTCTCCCCCATCTTTAAATTTGTTCTAATGTTATCAGAATTGATTTTTAGTCTCAGTCATCCCAAAGGAACTGTCTTGAGTAAAGCTCTTATCGGGGAACTGTAATGAAGAATCAGCTTACAAAGCTGTTACTATGGTGCTCACATATCTGAAGAAATTTTTAGTGGAAATAAAATTCCAAAGCACTAAATTTAGAGGTATTTCATTTCCTAGTAAGAGGTATAAAAATAGTACTACTAGATACAATTTAAATTCCAAGGGGGAGATATTTATTTCTGTATAATCTTCAACTATGTACATTCTAGAAAGCCAGTTTCTTTCCACAGGCCTTGAGACAAATTAAAAATCATGTTAACTAATTCCCTCTTAGGCCACATAAAGGATGATATGTTAAAAAAAAAAAGAAGAAGATTTTTAGACAACCTGTGGAATGGGAAAAAAGTATCTGCAAACTGTATATGTAATAAGGAGTTAATATCCAAGATATATAAAGAACTCATACAACTCAGAAACAAAAGAACTAAATGACCCAATTTAAAAATGGGGAATGGACTTTGAATAGACATTTCTCCAAAAAAGATATACGAAAGGCCAACAGGCACATGAAAAGATGTTCAATATAACTAGTCATTAGGGAAATGCAAATTAAAACCACAATGAGGTATCACATCATACTGTTAGAATGGCCATCATCAAAAAGACAAGAGATGAGGGGCACCTGGGTGGCTCAGTGGGTTAAACCTCTGCTTTCAGCTCAGGTCATGATCTCAGGGTCCTGGTATTGAGCCCCGCAACAGGTTCTCTGCTCAGCGGGAAGCCTGCTTCCTTTTCTCTCTCTGCCTGCTTCTGCCTACTTGTGATCTGTCTTTTAGGTAATTTAAAAAAAAAAAAAAAAAAGACAAGAGATGAGAAATGCTGGCGAGGATGTGGAGAAAAGAGAAATTTTGTACGTGCTGCTGGGATTATAAATTGGTACAGCTACTATGGAAAAGAGCATAGAGGGTCTTCAAAAAATTAATAATAGAACTCTCATATCATCTCACAATTCCACTTCCAGAAATAGGTCCAAAGGAAACAAAAACACTAACTTGAAGAGACACCCACACCTCTATGTTCACAGCAGCAGCATTATTTACAGTAGCCAAGAAAAGAGTAGATAGAAAAATTGTGATATACACACACACACACGTCAAAATATGTAATGGAACATATGTATTTTATATAATAAAATAATAATAATATATAAATAATATTATATATTATATATTTATATTATATAAATTTATATTATATAAATAATAAAATAATATAAAATAAAATAATATAAAAATTATATTATATAAATAATATTCCATTATGTATATAATGGAATATTATTAATAATATATTATTATATATTATATATAATGGATAATATATATTATATAATATATATTATTATAATAAATTATGTAATATATATTATTATATAATTATTATATATAATTATATAATTATAATAATATAATATAATAATATATATTATATATTATTATAATATATATATTATTCAGTCATAAAAGTGATGTTAAAGGCACTATGTTAAATGAAATAAGTCAGACTGAGAAAAACAAATACTATATGATCTCACTTATATGTGGAATGTAAAAAACAAAAATAAAAAACACCAAACTCATAGGAAAAAACATCAGATTTGTGGTTACCAGAATTGGAAGGAAGGGAGAAGGGGAATTGGAGGAAGGTGGTCAAAAGGTATAAACTTCCAGTTATGAGACAGATAAGGACTAAGGATGTAATGTACAACATGAAGACTATAGCTAACACTGCTTTATGATATTCAGGAATGTTTTTAAGAGAGTAAATCCTGTGAGTTCTTATCACATGAAGAAAACTTTTTTTTCCTTTTTTTCTTTCTTTTCTTTTTATTGTATCTATATGAGCTGACAGATGTTAGCTGAACCTATTGTGGCAATCATTTCACAATATATGTAAATCAAACCATCATTCTGTATGCCTTAAACTTAGACAGTGATGTCTGTCAATTACTTTTCAATAACAATGAAGAAAAAAAGGAGATGTTCATTTTCACATTTCATCAGGGCTGCTTTTAAGATAAAACTTTACAAAGTGAAGGCATAACTATGTGAAAATGTAGTATTTTTCATATATTTAAGAAAAAGGTTTTGACGATGATACATAACTGTAGTTTTAGATAATAAACTGTATACCAACTCACAGGGTGGGGCTGGGTGGGGAGAGTTTGAGAATGTCATCAGTTCCCCCGCATGGTTGCTAGAAACCTCGGGTTTAAGACACATCTTCCATGAGAAGCAATAATTACTATGTGTGCACAGGATAACCGGACCCCCTTTTCCAGATATAAAAAATAAAAATTTCCAGAAATGATGACAAATTACAGTCCTGAAATTAAAGCAATTATAAGCATCATATGTAAATACGCTTCTTCCTTTGCCCACTATTAAAATATGTATCAAATTCCTCAAGGTCAATTGCAATTCCAGAGTTGCCTTAGTTACTACACGCAAAAGAAGAAATTTCTTTTAATCACCTTTAAATTTTTTTTTTTAAGATTTTATTTATTTATTTGACAAACAGATCACAAGTAGGCAGAGAGGCAGGCAGAGAGAGAGAGGAAGGGAAGCAGGCTCCCCGCTGAGCAGAGAGCCAGATTCCGGGCTTGATCCCAGGACTCTGGGATCATGACCTGAGCCGAAGGCCTCTGCCTTCACCCACTGAGCCACCCAGGTGCCCCTAAATTTTTATTTTTAAGATTAAGTCACCAAAAACAGCAGAAAAAAAAAGCCTATAACAATATTACATGAGTGAGAATATCACATTATACTTCTAAGTTCATAAGAAAAAAAGAGGAACTGGCATCTCTCAAGAAACAAGACTCCAGCAGTTACAGACCCACACTTTTATATGAGTAACAGATATACCTATAATTATTGAAGAGGAGGGAATTAACAAGTACTGCCATAATTCTTCCATCCATTATACGTAATTTTATGTATGCATATTTGAATGAAAAACTTTTAAACACTAAGGTTAGACAAGTGCGATAAAGAAAAAGTTTCTGGACTTAAGCCGTTCAGAGCATACAGGAGAGAAGAGAAGAGAAGAAGGGTTCATGTTATAATTGCCTTTTATCTGTTCTTACAAACTGCCCTTCAATGAAGTTATCCAGAAAAGCAATCCACAGCGCCATCATCTAAATTAAAATGCAAACCTCACATTAACACGAATAAATGTGTCCATAATTTCAGAGATTATTTTAGGAAATGTGGTCCATTATATGTGTTTCTTTTATGATGAGTTTGGAAGTTGGGGGAAATTTTCGCTCATAATTAGCATAGAATACCCAAACTAAGAGATATAATGCAGAGCAATAATGGGTAATTTCCACTATTCTTTTACAAATATCTAATTCAATACTTCTAATTATCAGTTTGCACCACGAAGGAAATATTCCTTCGAGTAAAGCAAATGTAGAGTTTCTATTAAAGAATTCACACAATTTTCTAAGTACACTTTCATGTTACCATAATTTAATTTTCACCTCTATTTGACAAGGCCTGCTTCAAATAGTGAAATCTAGTGGGGGAGGGGGGAAAGTATAAAAGAAGTGAGTTTATTTTGCTATCCCATAAAACAGAACTCTAAACTGTAGCATTCATAAAATAAAATTCACTAAACCTTTTTTTTCTGATAAAACACTTAGAAAACAATCTCTAAAACTGCCAGTTTTAAAAACAGCCTAAGAACATTACACTGTAAAGTCACCTTTTTGTTAATTCGTTATTTATTGATAAAAGAAGTGTTTGCCTGATTTTTGTCACAGTGGCTGCAATTTTTTCTTAAACAGGCTGTATTCTAAATATAATCTACTAATTTTTACCCACTTTTAGCTCATAATAAAACCAGCTTTCCACCTTTCCTACTTGCTAGACAAAATGGATTAGAAAGTGATTCTTGTGTTAATTTCACCAGAAACTAGACAGTATAAACTGCATATTCAGCTACACAGATTTCTGGACTTTTGATATTATCTATGTAACTGTACTAGGGATGCTATTCTGCAAATATTAAACCAATGCATTGCAGGCCGTTGCCTAAATCACAAGTCTTTGTAGCTTCTCACTTTCAAAGCAGAGCTAGAAAATTTACCTACCTTAGACTAGGAAAGGATAAGAACTTAGTTTGCTGGCAAGCCTTTGTGGAGAGTGCATTGATTTGCTAATTGTTTTAGTTCCTACTTAGCATTTCAAGGACCTCCAGCCTGGAGGACTCAATTTAGAGTTTTCTTTATGAAGACTGGGTACCTTCCACCTAAGCTCTCCAGGCCTTGCTGCTGGCTGCTTTCTGGCAGAAAGGCTAAGGACAATGAGGAAGGGAAGTAAAGTCTACCTCTTCTGTTTCAGGGGCCTGAGGATGATAGAGTGTGGAAAATCATCTGAGACTGCCTCTCAACTTCCCTTTCTGGTTTCACCCTTAGTGGTAGGTACAGAAAGCCCAAGGAAAGAACAACTTCAAATTCTCTATCAACTAGAATGCAGCTTCCCCCGTACCCCGGGGTGGCCCCACATAGCAACTTCCTGAGAGTTCACCTATTAGCTTTGAGGAATGGCTTTCCTAGACTCTGCTTTGTTTCACTGTGGCCTGGGTAGAAACCAGGCTTTCCCACAGCATCCCACCCTAAACCCATAGGGAATTAATAAGGCAGCTGGGTTAAGAGCTAGCCAGCAAGCAAGATGCCTTCATGGTATCATGGAGGGTCAACTGGGCCTTTCCACCAGGGAGCCCGATGGGGAATAAAGCAAAGAAAGCCACAGTAAGAGCAAATTGACCAAGCCAACACAAGGTGCCCACATCAGCTAAGTGACAGCAAGACAGGAGACAAGGGACATGACCCTGAAAATCAGAGGAACAAGAGGATTCTATACACAAAGATACTAGGTCTTTCCCAGCCATTCCTAGACTGTGAAAGTCTTTTCTTTTTAAAGATTGATTGACTGATTTGAGAGAGTGTGTGAGCACTCACACATGCATACGGGGGAAGGGCAAAGGGAAGAGAGAATCCCAAGAAGATTCCATGCTTAGTGTGGAGCCCCAGGTGAGACTCAATCTCATAACCCTGACATTAAGATCTGTGCCAAAACCAAGGGTTCGGATGCTTGACCTACTGGTCAAGTGCCACCCAGGTGCCCCAAGGCTGTGAACATCCGTACCCTTCCACCACACATCCATTCCCCAACTAGAAGGGGTGCCTGGGAGTGGACAGAAGGTTAAGAAATTTGGGAAACAAAGCATGGTTTCCTAAAGCAGCGGCATTACCTAAAGGGATGATTTTAATTACTGGAGTGGACCTTATTTTAAACCACAGAGGACTTTAAATTTATAAGAGAACTGGAATAGTTATAGACAACATAATGGAACTATGCTTTCCAGGCACATCTAAGTGTGAATGAAGCCAATGTTAAATAAGCAACACAAAGACAAAAGTTTCTATAGTAAAAATAATTTCCTCTCAAACCATACATTCTTACACACATACACCATCACAGCATGGTATCTGGTGAGGAACGTGGAGTGGTCTTTTTGACCTGAATTGTCCACACAGAATAACTATATTAATCTAACTGACCAAATAACCACTTGGGTTTCCTTTTGGTTTTTCTGTATATGTATTAGTTAGAATTACCAGTTTAAAGGAAAAAAAAACACAAGAACAAAAAAAATGTTGTTCATTTTTAGTTCTATCATCTATTTTTAAAAAAAGGAATACTAGTAACTGGCATGGTTATTTGGGGGAATTAATTAAGGCAGTTTATATGAAGTTAAGAGCTTTCTGTAAATTGGTTAGCACAGTTTCTGGTACCCTCAACTCCATCCCCTCCCCCATGCCATCTTCATACCTTTTCTGAGATCAGTCACATCCAAACCTTCAGCATCAATGACATTCCATTTTCCATTGCCATCATTTCAAAAACCTTTAATCACTAAATTGGCACGTCTTCTTTGTTCTTCATTTGAAATAGTTCTTATACTTACCCATTGTCTCCTTTCTCACTGCCACCACCTTCAATCCAGATCTCATTTTTCTTTGGCACCTGCATCTTCTAACTAAATACTCTTTGAGCCCCTCCTATTTTGCAAACGCTACTCAACTCTAAGCTGGTCATTCCTTTCTCCGAGGCCCTCTCTACTTTTCTAGATATGCTCTAGACAAGGCAACTCAGACTCCTACACATCATTTTGTACTATTTTTCTCTACAAATATAATTAATATTCACATTTATTTTAAACATCATATTCCTAGCACAGAGTCTTGCCCACTTCAAATTGCACATAAACTTTTATTTTTGAATGAAAGAGGACTCTGATACCTATAAAATCTTTCGATACAGATCTCTTAAGATGGAAACCAGTTTCCTTGTTTTACTTAAAACAGGAATAATAATTAACAATAATAATACCTGGTGGGCCCCTGGGTGGCTCAGTGGGTTAAACCTCTGCCTTCGGCCTGGGTCATGATCTCAGGGTCCTGAGATCAAGTCCCGCATCAGGCTCTCTGCTCGTCGAGGAGCCTGCTTCCTCCTCTCTCTCTCTCTGCCTGCCACTCTGCCTGCTTGTGATCTCTCTCTGTCAAATAAATAAAATCTTTAAAAATAATAATAATAATACCTGGCATTTGAAGAATGTAGACACTATCAGCATGCTTTTACAAGCATGTCATTTGAAAACTGGGTTTTGGGGAGATGAAACAAATCGCCTGCCATCACACATCTAGTAAACAGCCCTGTCAGAGCTTGAACACAGCTTCACTAGATTCTTTTCACCATCCCAATCAGCTTCAATTGATTGATTAATAAAGTGAGAGTGATTAATTGCAGGCAGCTGGAGCCTGTGTCACTGAGAGTATACTCTTCATTGCCGTTCCACCCAGCCCATGTTGAAACATTCTATTGTCCTTATTGCCTTTATCTATGTTAACCAGATATATGTTAGAGGTGATAAATGAAGGATGAGCACAGGGACATGTTTCATATGTATCATACGTATCTGAAAATGGGGAGATAATGACTTAAGGATGTATTTGCTGAGGGCTTCTAGAAAAGGAGGTCCCTTAATGGCTCCCATGCCTCTGCAAGACATGAACATGAAAACGGGCAGCTCTGGTATTGCCAGCAACCAGCAGTCATCTCGTGACTGTGAAGAAGGCCTTGGAAGGCAGAGTAGGGAGACAGAAAAAGATCAGGTTTTCTTGACAAAATGGAGCCACCTACACTATACCACTTTTCAGTTATGAGGCCCTTACATTTTTTTTTTCAAGATTTTATTTATTTCTTTGGCAGAAAGAGAAAGAGAGAGAGAGAAAGAGAGAACAAACAGGGGAAGCAGCAGGCAGAGGGAGAGGTCAAAGCAGATTCCCCACTGAGCAAGGAGCCTGATGCGGAACTCGATCCCAGGACCCAGCATCATGACCTGAGCCAAAGGCAGACGCTTAATCCACTGAGCCACCAAGGTGCCCCTAGGCTCATACATTCTTGTTAAGACAACTTGAATCGAGTTTTTGGCTACTTGCAACCAAAACAAAACGATAGGAACTGATCCTTTTTAAAGATTTTATTTATTTATTTGACAGAGAGAGAAATCACAAGTAGGCAGAGAGGCAGGCAGAGAGAGGGGGAGCAGACTCCCTGCTGAGCAGAGAGCCTGATGTAGGGCTCGATCCCAGAACCCTGAGATCATGACCTGAGGGAAGGCAGAGGCTCAGCCCACTGAGCCTCCCAGGATGACAGAAGTAGAAGCAGAGAGAGGGCAGTTTATACTTTCACGTTTTCAGACACACATGTAAAATGCATCACTGTGACACTGCTACTGAATGTGTTAAGGCTTAAAAGTGCTTGAGAACTTTCTAGATCACTTACAAGATGTGGATCCTGAGGTTTAAGCACTGCATTAGGGAAATGGTGGATGACTTTACAAGGGCTGAAGAAGGAAGCAGAACAGCCCCCCTCGTCTTACACAACTCCATATTACTGTCAGTGGATATCCCATCTGGTTTACAGGTGCCAGAAAGAAGCAAACCAAATTCTGGAAAAATTAGACTAGCAGGGAATGTGTAAGTAGAACATCCATTGAATGGGAAAGGGGATGTTTTCCACTCACGCTGGGCATTCTGTTTCTATTTTCTGGGCTCTGCCCTATCCCAGGCCCCTCTCCCCACTGAAAGGCCACGGAGAAAATAGACCTCACCAAAGCATGAGACAGAATGACCCACAGTGCAGCTCTGGAAGACAGCCAGTTCCCCAGCATTGATGTGGTCCCACTTAACTCCTCTGGGGTGGACGCATGGAGAGGTTTAGTGACAGTGAGCTATCACAGCAGCTGGCATCCAAGGAACTGGAGTGGAGTCACTGCAAGTAGGGTGGGCAGGAGAAACGCTCCAGAAAACACTGAAGTGTAATTTCAGGCAATGCCGCATTGTTTGGGAATTTGGGAAACCACAGGAGTAAACAGGACAAGCTGGCATGCAGCAGGCAAAAACAAGGCAGGATTTTTTTTTCCCCCCTGACCCAGTAGAGAAACCAGATCAAAGATATGGAGCAATTGGCATGCAACTCTGGCTCTATAATACTAATTCATTTTGCTACCAACCATTTCTCATGTGCCTACTACGTGTCATACTCTCTGACAGACGAGTATGAGAACAAGGAAGGCATAATTCCTTTGACGTGTATAAACCTGGAGCCACAAAACACAGATGTGCAAAAACGCTACCATTATTTTTCCATAACAATTTATATTTGATGTGAAGCCCCCATTCACACAGTAGCAAAAATTAGGACCTCCTCCAGTTCCCTCTCCCCTGGGTCACCTCTAAGTTCTGTGAGACTCAAAAAGTGCCAGGGAGTCTGGAGAACAAGGTGGAGGTGAGGAACCCAGGGCTCACTGTATCACACTTGCTCACTGGACTCTGTGGGGAAGCTCCCATCTCCTCTGTGTGGACCTGGGCCATCATCCTCATCCCTGGAGCAAGACCTTATCAGTCCCACTCTCTCACAGCTACTGTCCACACCTTTCTAGTACTTCTCGGCTTCTTCACCACTCCAGGCACTCTCTGGGCTTAGACACCACCACCTAAGCTCTCTTCTCTTTTCAGCTCACTTCCCTTGCCTGGACCCATGAAATCTTATCCAACCCAGGGCTGAGGATGGCACAACAGAAACCGACCCCTTCTTTCAACTCTGTTTTCTAAAGGGGGACCTTAATTTTGAGTTACAAAACCAAAAAGTTGACTCCTTTATTGTGACTTGTTTTACTTTTTGTCCCTTCCCCTAAAGTAGCCTAACTTTCTGGATGCAGAGGAAGGGTAGGGAGTTATAAGAAGTACTAGGAGGACAAAGGCACTGGTGAACATCTCCAAAGATTACCCCCACTGTAATGGAGCTATGATGTTCTTCAAGAAGATGAGACATTTTTCACTGAAGAAACAATGTATGAGCTGGATCTTAAAAACAGGTAAGTAGTCATCAAAAGAAGAAAGTAAAAAAGGATCAAAGATGTGAGCAAGACTTTACTTGTATTTTTAGATCACAAAATAATATAGGACTTAAGAACATGCAGGGCCTCATTGAAAATGACGGTTCAGTGCCATTAACAGTATGAAATGTCCACTGTAAACAGAAAAGTTGACCATATGCCACTTTATTTTATGTGGTTAAATGTCAATTTGAAATTGACATCCCTTCCCTCACTTAAAAGTTAAGAAACTAAAAGCTTTACTTAAGAGATATATAACTTGGGTAAAGTCCCAAAGCAGACATCAGATAAAAAATCAAGAATTTTATTTCCCTCTTCCTCTGTGACAAATATCTATTTGACTAGAGACTTCCATTAGGATAACTGAGCAATGGAAAATAGCATAGTGTAGGAAAAGAGATGCCCCCATGATGCTACTTCTGAAACAGATTTTTAGATGCCTCTTACATAACTGATTTGATCATCTATATTGTCAAAGAAATACGGAGACACAATAGGCAAGAGCAATTATTTTTAATCACCCATCAACATAAAGTGCCTACCAGCAGTCTGTATCGCGGATTTTATCAACACATGTAACCTTCCTTTGCTTCAGTGAGAGTTGTGTGGGTGTCCATGCACTGGAGAAAAGAACCCCATGAACACACATCGCTCTTCCCCATTTACATTTTCAGTATCCTGAATTTAAGCATACTCAATGAATCTGACAAGGAGTGCTACTGAAGTCTCAACTCTAAATAAATAGTTTAAAATAAAAAGTTGTATAAATATCGGTCTGTGCCAACGATGCGGTTTGAGAGGGAGTGCTATAAACACAAAGTAAATTAAATGGGATCTACTTTTGTGGGGTAAAAGGCTACTTAGACTGGTTATTATAGGGAAAATTCTGTTGTGTGGTGCGACAGCACGTACCCATGTGGCTAACCCACAGCTGGTAGAAGAAACGAATCCCACCCATACCTAGGAGCGGTGCCACAGCCAGACCACAATTCCTATGAGGGATGAACTTAATTTGCTGAAAATGAAGGCCAGGCTCTGTTGCAGCTCATTAGCTGGCTACAGACACACTGCGAGAGAAGAAAGTGGAATTCAGTCGATGTTCCAACTTCTACATGTGCTGTGAATAAAACAGACTATTGTTTTTTTGATAAAGAAGTATTGTTTTGAATGTGCAGAGTGGCTAAGTAAAGCCAGCAGAATTTTTTGGCCAAATATAGTCTCTTGCTCACTCCTAAAAATCCTAGCTTTCAAATTAAGAGCTGAAGTCATTGAAGAAAAAAAAAAAGTTTACATTCCTGCAGCCTGCTGCAGCAAAGCCAAACAAATGTTTGGCTTAAAGCTCACTTACATCTCTTTCATGAGCCTTTTCTTTAACATGGAAGTCTGAAAAATACCATTTCTTTTATCGAGTCATTTAATGCCAAGCGTTGTGTGTGTGTGTGTGTGTGTGTGTGCTCGCGCACGCGCACGTGCGTGTGAATGTGCGTGTGCATGTGCGTGTGTGTGTGTTTAAGTGAGGACATGCATACTCAGCAACAGTACTATAGGGTCAGTGTAGTGGTTTTAAAGCATGGGGTCATATTTGAATTTAAAGAAACCATGGTTTTACAGCTTCTGGCATAATTTAGGTCACAGTCACAAACTGATTTTTTTTAAGCATCATTAACCACTGAATGGACAAGGAATGTGTTATTTTCAAGGAGTTTCTTTGGTGCCAGTTCAGGCAATAAAAAACTAAGGACAGGGGTCAAACTTGGGAGGGTAACCTAGTATGTAGTTGCCCTCCTGATGCACTTTTTTACCATAAAAAGTCAACATGCTTTTTGGCCTTCGGTCTCCGAGTCCAAGCTGGATAACACGGAGCAACATCAGTTTGTTGGCGGTAGGCATCTGGATGGCAAATTTTTATACAGTCAGTAGACGGCAGATCTGGAACTCTGCAAAGCCCGCTAAGATTACGAAAACTGCAGAGCTGAATATGCAGTGGCCTAATATTTTTCAGGATCATAGGTTGATTCTCCTTACAATATTCTACATGGATCAGTTCAATTTTTGCTATAATTCAGTTGAGCTTTGTTATAACAATGACCTTCATAGAAAACAAATTCCCAGTTTGAGAGCAGACAATGAAGTGGATTCAATCAAGCCACTTCATAACTAATTGGCAACTGGCAATCCATGCCCAGATCCGAAGATAGGGAAAGGAGAGAGGCTGTGTGTGCTCGTTCTCATCCCTCTCATCTTAGTTGTCTACCAGCTCCACACGTTGATGGCATTATAGTGTTTTCAGGAGTAACTTGGTATTGAAAGTACATTCCCCAAGTGCAAATGATCGGTGTGTCAGAATGGAGAGAGCAGAGACTAAGTATGCCTTCATGATCGAACAATGGGACGCTGAAAGCTGGGGGCCTCCTTAGACCAGTTATACTTCTCTTTTTAGCCTTCAAACACTAAACAAACACTTTCATTACAGAGGGTAGTTGTTACCTGGAAGGAATAAAATGAAGCATTTACCATAAAACATTATTTATAGATTGAATTGTTTTTAATATCAAAGAAACAGATTTTGGGGGGCACATCCAGAGGGTCCACAAACTCTCTCTTTGGATGTTAGTGGCATCAGCCTTAGTAGAATTTTACTGGCATAGATTTACCTGCAAGAGTTTACATAATCAGTATACTAGTGACTAGATCAGCGTTAGAGGGAGAACTGAAGAAATGTACAGTTTTCCAGATACTTCAGATATCAACTCTTATACTTTTTTTTTAAAAGATTTTATTTATTTGACAGATCACTAGTAGGCAGAGAGGCAGGCAGAGAGAGAAAGAGAGACAGACCGAAGCAGGCTCACTGCTGAGCAGAGAGTCCGATGTGGGGCTCGATCCCAGGACCCTGAGATCATGACCTGAGTGGAAGGCAGAGGCTTAACCCACTGAGCCACCCAGGTGCCCCAACTCTTGTGCTTTTGATGAGTATCTTAAGATACTACAGTCTACCAAGGAATGTTTCTTTTTTTTTTGAAGATTTTATTTATTTATTTGACAGATCACAAGTAGGCAGAGAGGCAGGCAGAGAGAGAGAGAGAGGAGGAAGCAGACTCCCTGCTGAGCAGAGAGCCTGACTCGGGGCTCCATCCTAGGACCCTGGGATCATGACCTGAGCCCAAGGCAGAGGCTTTAACCCACTGAGCCACCCAGGCGCCCCTACCAAGGAATGTTTCTGATTTATGTCAAAACCTCTGAGAATTAAGTCCAGAGAGGCTGAAGTGAAACAAGAAGGTCACCTTTTGAGAGAATGGATGGAGATGGCCTTCAATTCAAAACACGGTACCAACTCATTAATGAGATGGCTCCAGACATGTGTTTTTCAAATAAATATTTGTTGAGTATATAAACATACTAAATGTATTCATTTTGACAATTTTTTTTAGTTTCTAAATGTTTTCTAAATGCCCTTGTTTTCATAAAAATGGTTTTAGAATACAAATTTAAAACTTTTGTCTCACGTCCTTGTTGTGAGTCTCCACTGTTGTATTACATATCTGTGTGTCCTCTTTGCCCTTAACATTGGCTGCTTTCTCCTTCAGTTCCAGATCCTCAGTTAAGACTTTTCTACTGCTATGCCTGTATCTAATATTATTTCACTTTCTTCCTTCCAATCTGTTTTGAGATAGGAAAAGAGATCTAAATTTGTTAATAATTTATGTTAAATAATAATCAATATGACTCTGTTTAAAAAGCTATTATATAAATTCTCCAGAAGTTTTGCGACTGCATTTTCTACCAAAAGCTTAAGTTGCTAAAAGATGAGTAGTTAGGCAGGTAAGGAGTTATTGGGATACGCAAGTCCTGACCACCTCTAGACTACTTCAAAAAGTCAGAGAATACCTACACCAACAGAGATGCAAGCTGACCACCAAATGAGTTTTTTCCTCAGTAAGAATTTACATTAGGGGCTAATTTATATCCTAAGTTTCTCCAATCCCGCCTCATATTTGAACATTGGCTTATGGTTTATGAGCAACTTCCACAAAATATATGAGTGCATATATTACCTTCATAACATGAGTATGCTTGGCTTTTTTAGATGACAAGGAATAGAAAACTTCTCAAGCTACCTTAGGTTAGTATAAAGCATTAGAGGAGAGTAAGGAATATAAAGACCTTTGAAACAAGCCAGTTGGCCACTGGACATGACTCAGGGATGGGAATATTGTTCAGAGGACTGTGAACCCACATGGTCGGGTTATCACACCTGTACTTTGGCCACAGCAACACATTTCTTCCTTCGCAGCAGTTTCACCATTATTCTCACCTATTTTCTTGTTTTAGTAAATTTTTGGTAATAATTAAAAACAAATTAGTAGAACAATTAAAAAACCATTTCAAGTGTTTAAAATATTTTAATTTAATTAAAAATGTATTCAATATTAACTATTTAAAAACTATAAAATATTAAAATTATTTTCAGTACTTTATGAAGGATTAAATGTTGCATACTTTAAACAATCGAACATAAAGATAGTACTTAACACTCATTCACTCTCTCTTCCTCTCTCACATACACATACACACACACAATTCACTAGTGACAAAAAAAATAATAATACTGAGCCTTTGGGTGTGAAATGTTTCTGGCAAAACACAAATAACTTCATCAACTCTACCTGAGTTTCCTTAGATGGTTGGTGTTCAATTAAAGATACAGACTTGAGGTGTATGGCTTTTTCTTGGTCTACAGAAAGAGGAATCATTTAGTTGTTGGCATCAACCCTTTGAATGTTGGAGTTACCTGTCTGCTTATTCTCTTGACTGCAAACTAAGCCTTCCCTTATGTGAGGTGCTTTCACTTAGGAGAGACCACTTTTCATAGAAGATAGACCCAAGGAATCTTAGCCAGAATAGAAAAATTTGTCAGGGACATAAAAGCCAAAAAGCATTAACACCACAGTCTCTGCAGGGGGCCAAGGGAATGTATAGCCATTGTGTTTCCAGCTTCCCTGACCAAGTCTACTTCTATAAAGCTTAAGTCTTGGTATCTTGAGAAAAGAAGTAATTCAAAAGGAAGTGTGGTGGAAATTTCCAAAATACAGAGAGTCTGTTTGGATAAAAACAGTGAAGACAGGCTTCTATATTTAATGATGGGGCCTGGGTTCCCTGTCTTCTGTGATCACTGGCTCTGTGTGGTACACTCTGGTGAGTTTATGATGGTGTAATCCTCCAATGAATGAAGCACTCCCTTCCCTTCACTGCTGTTTATTCTTAGCTTATGCACACAAAGAGCAAAGAAAGTTGTCAACAACACGTCCAGTTTATACACTAAGCACTGTTATGAGCCAGATGACTCAAGTGAACCAAGAAGCCCTTGTATCCTGTACATCCTTCATTCATTCATTCACACACACAAATATTTACTCTGCACCTACTATGTGCCAGGTACAACAACAGAAGAGGTTAACTGGGGAAAAGTGAAGGACAGGGACATGGCAGTGGTAGAGGAGGAAAGAGGGAAAAAATAGTTTTTTTTAACAAAAGGGGAGATTCTTTTCCTGACATCCTCTAAAAATTTGTGCCTCTCGGTCTAACATATCCATCATATTAATTAAATGTTCATTTCTGATTTGAACCATAAGATTCTGGAGAAGGGGCCCCATGTTGATGAGCTCCTTACTATTCTGATCAAAATTCCCACAGTAGTTGAAAAATAAATCTACACTAGCTCTGTAAAATAATTCAAGCCTAATGAAACTCCATATATTTTAAGAGCAGAGAACAATGGAGATAATAAAATAATTTGTTGCTTTCTATGAAAAAATATAAATTTCATAATTATAAATACCACTGATATGTCCATTTTAGAATAAGAAAATAAGCAGATTAAAAAGGAAAATCTCACAGCACCTAAATTCTAATACTTTTGACATAATCATTTAGGAGAAGAATCAGAAAAGAATGGAAGATATAGGTTTGTTTGTTTTTTGGTTGTGGTTTTTTTAACTTTTTTTTTTTTTAAGATTTTATTTATTTATTTGTTAGAGAGAGAGAGAGAGCGAGCACAGGCAGACGGAGTGGCAGGCAGAGGCAGAGGGAGAAGCAGGCTCCCTGCCGGGCAAGGAGCCC